>WBMZ01001186.1:0-19883 GCA_013400975.1 Atrichornis clamosus
AAAAAAAACTCAGAGAAGAAGCTTCTCCTCCATTAGGAACCTATTGTTCACACACAAAAATAACTATTTTTACCACTATTATCTATTTATTTACTTTTACCATGATATAGCCACAGGACCCAACTGAGACTGGGACCTACTTGTGCTAAGCACAGCAAAACCACACAGGGTACCACAGTCTCTCCTTCAGACAATTTATAAGCCAGAACAGAGGCCAGAGAGGAAAAAAAATAGAGGGAGAGACAGCTTAAGTAACTGACTCTCTAGGCCAGAGAAGCCAGAGGCAGAAGCAGCACAGGACTCCAATCCCTGTACCCTCCATAGGGATGCCTGTCCTGCTGGGGAAGGATGTGTTTGGAGATATCCTCCACTGGATTCTGAGCATCCACACTAACTCACACACAGAGCCGTGCTTTCTCCCCTAATTTCAATGGCTGCATCTGTGTTGCTGAGCAGGGCCAGCCTGAGGCAAAGCTTGAAGTCAGCTGTGAAGCCCACCTCTATTACCTATTAAAACACCTTCAGGCTGGCTCCAGGGCAACCCTGTTAATCCTCTCAGGGACAAAGGCTCAGGAATACCCTATGTTTTTTTGAGCATGTTCAAGGGCACCAGGGTCAGGGTACCTGCCAGAGAAATATTAATGGGTTTCAACACCACAACTGAAGCAATAGGGATCAGGCTTTCTTCCTTTGCGGTAGGGACTTCCAAATCCAAGCCCGAACAGATGGAGGGAGGCAGGGGAAAGAGAGGAGATTTTTGTCACAAGAGCAAGAAGTCAGTTTACCCCGGAATTTGAAGGCTTTGATCAGGAAGCAATATGATGTCTTAGATTAGGAGAGCATTGGCTTGGAGTTTTTCTTGCTTTCTCTTTCTCTCTCTCTCTCAAAAATCCATATAAAGTAAACCCGTTGAACTCTGGGTGAAGAGGTATTCATCTTCTGATCGGTAAATACTTCCTTTCACTGTGTGGTGCCTGCTGACTTTACTGCTGTTGCAGCCTTTTAAAATGCTTCCAGGAAATCTCATTAGGGTTTAACTTTTTTTTTTTTTTTATTAAGGAATCTGGAGAGAGCTTGTAGTAATCTCAATTTAACTTTTTAATAAAAACTGCAAATAATAGGCTAGCATAGATTTGATCTCATACACATATCTGATAAAGATTCTGATTTGTAGTAAAATTTGTTATCCAGGAGTCTGTTGGTATCATATTAATGAATATAAAAACTGACAGCTTCAAAATGGCAATATTACAGTAAGCCTACATTTTTTTATAATGGTTTTGCTTTGTGCATTCAGTATTGATGAAGATTAAGATTTAGCATGCAGAAGTAATATCCATTATGATGGGACTGTCCACAGTGAATTGAATAGGACATTTGCTTAATTAAAATATTTATCTTAGATGATTTAAGAAGTATGTCCTACTACTGATCTGATGATGTAAATTAGTTTCTTATAATCAGTTCACCACTGATGATTCCTTATACTAAATAGAAGAAGAAAAAGTTAAGAGAGGACTCAGAGGAAAGTAATAGATGCCACTGTCTCTGAATTTAAAAGAACTTTAGAAATAATGATTAATTAACACTATGCCGTGAGCAGGAAATATACATGATCACACCCTTAATGCATACACCTAAATAGAGCCCTAAAAAGCTGCAATTGTAGCAGAAAGTCTGGAAATAAAAACATGAACACAGTCCTAGATTCCCACTCCTACCCACTGGGCCTGCACCTCTGAGACACTGGTGTTTGGAGGGCAGAGCTTGGGGATGAGAGGTGGCACAGGGCCCAGGTGGGTGAAGCCCTGTGACACGGTGTGGGTATTTTGCAGGGTCTCGACAGGGGATTTCCCTGGCTTTGGGCAGGATACTGGGAGCTGAACTGCTGCAGCTGGCAAATTTGGGCAGAGTGGAGAGCAAGGCCGGAACTACAGGGAGGGCAGGAACCTCCTGCTCCTCTGGGTGGTTTCAAATCTGTTTAGAAAGACATTCTGAGTGGTTTAATCTGTTACACAAACATACTTTTAAGGGAGAGCCCCAATGGGTGGCATGTTTCAACCTATCTCAATGTTACAGGCATACAGCCTAAGTTTCCTGGACTAGCCCACCATCCTTCCTTCCTCGCCATGCCAAATGAGCCATGGAAAGCTGTAGATCTTCAGTCTGTGGGGACAATCTAACATCAGAATCTTCTGGGTATGCTGCCTCAAGGTAGGGCCACATCTAACTCCTTCAAACCATCCCGCCAGCTCAGGTGTGCTACTGACACGAAAATCTCGTGACTTCCACTGCAGAGATCTACTTGTCTGCTTCTTAGAAACCCTCCTGCCTGCAAGGCTGCCCCCTGAGACAACTGGACCTTCCATCAGCCAGACACACAAATCACTCACTAAATAGTTTTGGCTGACGTTGTTGGGCAAAAATTTCCATAGATAGAGCCAAGAGGACAGGCAAGAAATATTTATCTTCTTCATGCCACAACTTGTTTTTTCATTATTTCTTCTTTTCTCGTTGTTACACTCAGGCAGTTTTTCTTTCTACATAGGCTAATATGAAGAAATGCTGTGCCTTACTCCAGTCATTTAATTTAGGCAATTTGTTTTGATTCTAATTATGAGCATTAAAAAAGCAAGTGACACTTATTGATATATGTTACACTTCTGAAACACTAGAAAAAATATCAAACCTATTCTCTGCTAATGCTTAGATGACGTTTTAGGAACAGGAACCACCCTGCAAAGGGCTGGGCACGCACGCAGGACGGGAGCTGTCAGTGAAGTGCATGGCCGTGCATCTGGTTTTGATCTGTCCGTGTCATTTTCCAGGTAAGCCTCGGACTCTGCCTGCGGTCTGTGCTCCCAGACGACAGCCCCACGGCGGCAGACGGAGGGACGTCTGCTGCTCCCAGAGCTGTCACACACCGCGGGACCCTGGGCTGCCGGATGCCTGACCCAGCCCGCCGGCCGCTGGAGATGTGCTGGGGCTGCCCTTGCCGTGCTCGCCGCTGCCTGCCTGCCTGCCTGATTCTTCTGAGTTATGCCCCAGCCCACTGCTGTCCTGTTGTGCTGCTGCCTCTGGGCTGTACTGAGTTTTCAATTATCACAATATACAACGCAGATGCTACGTAAAACAGTCAGCGTGGCTGGAGCACGCTGAACTCAGAAGAAACACAGTTAAATAAAAGTACTACTATAATACCAGGAGGCTGATTGGAACCACAAGATACCAGTGTCATATCCTGTGGCTTTTATGTTGGTAGATGTAGATTTTAGCCATTAGAGTCTAGCTATCCAACAGATAACAACTAGAGGAAATGTGTAACTTCAGTTGTGAGTAACTGACACACATCTGCCGATAAACGGAGGCCTGGTAAACTGCCAGAAGGAAAAAACCCTTTTGAGACACCCACAAATATATTCACATATATATGGGGTAGCGTCTAACTGTGTGCAACTTAAAGAAACTCCCTGATTACACACAATACATTTAAAGTGGTACATCAAGAGAGCTGTGACTTCAGAGAACCAATGTGTGGTTACCTTGTCAACTCCAAATTCAGGCAAGGAAATAAACAGCAAGTGTAGGTCTCAACCTCTGTATTTGTACAAGAAGTAACAAGCTCCCAGATGATAAGGGTACTGTGATGTGTGTGTGGGGGTAAAATACTATGACAAAAGAGGAAGAAAGAAGCAAAAAATACAATAATGCCAGATTTTCCTGTTATTAACTTCTAGAAAAGCTCAACAGCTGGAATTTTAGAATGTGTTATGTAGACAAATGTAAAGAGAGCAACACTTTAAGTGTGGGTTTTTTTCCAAAGAAAAATAAAACAGGCATACAGAGCAAATTATTATATTTAGTACTTTCAGAGCAAATTCTAGTTAAGGTTTGTGAAATAATTTGAAAATATTAATTACTTAGCCTCACAGCTAGCTTGCAGGTAGATAATAATAATAATAATTACTATAAATAAATATTATTATCTTTCTTGCTCAGAAGGGCTGAATATTGATGTATAGAGAATTTATGTATTTGTCCAAAGTCTGTGTTTTACTACTGTAACCATCCCTCTCAAGAACTATTATATATTAAGGTTATCCTTTTCCAAATAATATCTGTGATATGCTACCCAGTTTATTAGCTCTAAAAACCAACCAACTGAGCTTCCTTGTGAAACAGTGCCAGTGAACAGCTCCATTTGCATGTGAATTCTCAAGCAGCAACAATTCTGCTTTAAAAAAAAATAAGAAAAAAGGAATCATGAAAATCAGTACAAAATCTGTCAAGGCCCCATCTGTGACTGGGTATCAGAATATCACTAAGAAGCTCTGAGGAACAAAGTTCATTCCAAGTCTAACACATAGTGCTTTTTGGTCGATTAAATTAATTCAAGCAGGGAGAAATGAGAGTGCATACCATGAAAAACTCTGTTCCTCCACTGAGTACTGAAGCAAAACAGCATTGCTGCTGTGTGTGTGGTCCTGGTTTCGGTGCACAGAGCCGTGGTTAAGCACTAAAATAATCAGTGTGCTCATGTCTCCTTTCAATAGCCAGGTATACCTGCTGCTCTTCTGAGGAGTGGCAGGGAATGAGTGATCTCTGGTCCTGACAAGATAAGGACTTAGATTATATATCATTGTTTCAAAAAGCAAGCTTTCACAGCCAGCTACCTGAACTAGTATGGAAACAAAATGATAGACTCCACCCTGGCCTTGAAAATCCCTCTCCAAACATGTTTATTTCCTCCTGAATGGGAATATATAAAAGTTAGGGACACTTATGTATAGGCTATTTATATATCTCCTCTTTAGGATCTGAATCTTGCATATTAATGAATTAACTCCAGGAAAGAGGAGCACCAAACATTAACACCATTCTAATGCAGCACACTATTTTTCTTTCCCTTTTTTTAACAGTCAGAGTATGCAAATATTCAGTTAACTGGTCCTCATGTTTTCACTTTATTGAATTGCTTTCACTATGGCAAATAAATATTCATAAAGAAATGTGGACAATAAATCATTTCAAATAGTTCAAAGCCATTTTCTTTCTAGACTGCATATATTTTCAGCTGTAACTCGCCTTTAATATTTCATTCAAAAGACAGACTTGTAGAAGGACAATAGAGATAATGTGTCAAGTAGTAATTAAAACAGGGAGTAATAATTAAAACCATTTTGATCTACATTGTGCTCTGCCAGATTCATAATCTCCTGTGTTTGTCAGGATGACTTTCTACTTACTTTATGCAGAAACTCAAAATAAAATTCTGTTTGAAGACACTGCAGAAAAAAAAAGATTTCAACCCTGAGCTTGTGGGGTCCCCAGCTCTGGAGTTTAAGTATATCTTCTGTGCCATCCTAGCAAGATAAACTCAAGCAGGCACTGTCTCTCCCGCTAATATTGTGACTTCTCTGGGAAGCAGATCCAGATGCAGAGCAGAAGACAAGGAAGGGCAACCCCAGTGTGTACAGGTAAATGTACCCTATCTCACCATTTAGACTTATGCTAAAAGCTTCAAAAGAAATGAAAGTTAAAGATCTAGTTAACTCATACATTTAGGGATCTTGGTTCAAATCCAAATAACAATTATGCTCCTTGTCTCATTGGATGTTTTGGCTATTAATACACATATTTGGCCCAAACTCACTATCTTTCCTGATATGTTGCTGATTTTAGGCCCTGATTCAACAGAGCACTTACATACAGACTTAAATAAATTGATTTAGGAAAGCATT
Source organism: Atrichornis clamosus (assembly GCA_013400975.1). NCBI lineage: Eukaryota > Metazoa > Chordata > Aves > Passeriformes > Menuridae > Atrichornis > Atrichornis clamosus. Next base: position 5,742 of record WBMZ01001186.1, read on the forward strand.
CCTCTTTGTGTTTAATCTTGGGAGAGACATTCAACTTTGAAATCAATGGGACTTATGAACAGCCCGGACCTTTGGGTCTAAATGTTTGCACTGATAGAAATATATTGGAAAAGACAATATCAATATCTAATCAGAATTTTAGTCTTTAATTTGATGGGAAAATACCCATAGATAACATATTCTTCCCAGGAAATCCATTTTATAGAATTTATTAGAAAGCCCTAATTCACATTTTCTGTTCATGCCAAAAGTACCAGATGAACAGTGTCATTCCTTGATAGTGTATCTGTAATATTCTTTAAATGAAAAAATAAAATACAGGAAAAGCACTGCCATGAAAGGGCATTCATAATTATTTACTAAATTCTCAATCACCCAGCACGTGGCAGTCCTTTGGAGGACAGGCAGTTGGAAGGCGATGCAGAGTGGTTCTGAAATCCCATGGACTTGAAGACAATTGCATATGAAATTCCATAGGAAACGCTTCCCTAAAACCAGCATTTATAAGGGCTGTCTGTCCAGTCTACACACGGAATTTTGAGTGATCAAGTATTTTTATTACACGAGAGCAGCTAGAGTAAAAACAAGGATGTTTCTGGGATCATTGTGCATGGGTTATACAAGTGCAGCTATGGCCAAATCTACGAGATTAGAATAAGTGGTTGGTAAAATAATTGATGCTATGATTCTGTGAACTAAAATAGTCCTCTTGCTGTTCTTAAAAACATTTCACACTTAAGTCTTATTTATAATATTACTAAGAAGGTGATCAGAGACGCTCAAGTGTTGTTTATAGAGTTGAAACACAGACGTAAAAGGGGAAGTACATTGCGACAGGTCCCATCGTGTCATGTAATTCAAAGAATGATGAGTATGAAGATCATGAGAAGATGCAGGTAGAGTGAATGGGTGCTACCTCTCTGTACAACCATATCGGAATCCTGTGATCCACATTATCCCACTGGGTTCTGGGGGCAGAGTTTGGGAATAATGCATAAAAAGCAGCTGTTCAGTGTTCACCTGGCTCACACAATCACATGTATCTCTCCTAACGCTGCCTACACTTGCTTTAGAGATGAGTCAGGAATATGCAGCTGCTGTATTGTACACTCTGCATGCAAGCTTGGGAGCAAGGTCGCTTCAATCAAAGGGCAAACTGTAAGGGGAAAGCACAGAGGGTCTTATCCTCCTGCATGACTCTCAGATTCAAAAAAAAAAAAACAAACTGAAGCTCCTTTTTCTGTCATATTATCTACTGTGCCCCAGGGGAGGGGGAGATTACAGCAAATCTGAAACAGTCGCTGTGCCTGTGACAGGCATTTCCATATTTAGTCATGAATTGCAGCTAAATTTGTTAATTTAAATCACCTGTTCTCAATGAAATCAATTAGTGCCTACCAGGAGCAAAAAAAGCTTACAAAGCTCAAGGTGAGCAGGAACATATCTTTGTTGGATGGAAGGCGTTTTCCAGTGTGAGGTGAGGATCTCTTTAATCAGTTCTTTAGTTTCTGCTGAAACCTTATTGCTTCAGAGAACTTAATTCTGGAGGTATGTTTTGCAACTGATTTAAAGAGTTTGGGATTTCATTTTTTTTCAACTTTCCTTGTACCTTTGGTTAGAATGTAGTAATGATTTTTCTATGGTACATGTAATATATGTTGCATATAATATAGAGGTTATAGAAAAGAAAAATGTTCCCTCTCTCACTTTGCTAGTGTTTACACTGTTATATCTTGAGGAACTAAAAAAAGTCACCTGCTCTGCGCTGTACCAAATATTATCCTTTTAAGTCTATTCCTGTTGTCAGAGTTTTTCTCTTTCTTAACTAATGAAGATTACTATTTGTATCTGAAAATCCCTTTGATGAGTCTGCCTTTTGGCTTTATTTTTTTGGTTCTGCCTGCCAATATTGGGTCAGATTCTGAATTATAATTTATTTGCAGTGAGTTTGTCAGAGACAGACTTTCAACTGCTGAACTGCTGGATGCTTAACTTCACATCCTAACTTTAGCTTTCTTCCTATCCTTCTTTTACTAAAGAAAAGACTAGTTTACTCTTTCTTGAATGTGTAATAACAAGCAACATGTCAAGACATGCTAATCATAAGGAAGAAAGTCCTACACATGCTCACATTCAAATGTTTTAGCGACAGTTTAGCACATATTATTGTAGTTTCCTATGAAGCAAAAGAAGTTCATTGCATGTTACACCATGTTATCTTCAGGTCCTGATGAAGCAGTCAAGCTAATGTGAGGTGAAATGTAACAGATTAGAGTAACTTGATGGGGAAGAAATACTTCTTAATGCTCATCCCCAGAAGTGGGGAAAGAAAAAACCTTTACTACTACCAGCATATTTCTTTTTTTCCATGTTTACCTGGAAACTGTGAAACCACCTGTAATAAGCTGGGTGGGAAGGACCACTATGTATCTTGCATTGCTGTTTGAATAATTTAATTATGCCCAAAGCATCTTTATCAGAAGGATGCTTGGCTATGAGTTTCAGTTTTGGGTTGATTTTTTTTTGATTTTCCAGTGCTCTGGCTTTTCTCCAAGCAGGAGAATAATTCTAACTTACAACAGATGCAGTCCATCCCCTAAGACTCAGGATCAATCAAACAGAAGGTGATTGTTCTCCTTAACATCCTAAGATTTACTTTGGTTTAAAAGTCAGCTTTGTGTCCTGCAGACCCATTATTTACTAAAATAAATGCTGTGAAAAGCAGCCATGCTCTGCTTGAAAATTAACAAAACTGGATTAAAAAGCTTTGACTAAAGAAGGACGTGCAGCCCCAGGGGTATGCTTGGGGCACTTCAAAAAAAGTTTTGACTAAAACCACACCAAACTCTACTGTTGTGCATATATTGATAACAGAAGTGGTATCTGTATTGCAGAAACTCAGATGCTCATTTACTCAAGTAGGAATTGAGGTGTTATGTACTAAAGCTTGGTCCAAAGGGACTCATATTTTGAGTACTTTTCTTTACTCTTTTTATTTGGTATGGTAGAATAGCAACCATTAGCTTAGTTGGCAGCCTCTAGGCTACTGTGGAGTAGTACAACAGAGCCCTAACGTAGCTGAGAATCTGGACCTAAATGTTCCCTTAAAACAGGACATGAAAGGCCTGGTTTACCTTTTAAGTTGGCAATAGTTAACTGAGAAAGACTTTAATCAATACTTCATGTGATTTAAACCTGGTGCAACCAAGTAGCCTGCCTCTGAGAAAATATGCAACAGAGGTCTACAATTTTCCTAGAACTCAATGCTATTTTGATGAATAATATTTCTAGCAGGCTAATTTTCTTGCTAATCATCATCAAACACCTAGACAGGCTTTCTGCAGTATTAGATATGCTTTGGAGAAAAGAAAAAGTCATGGGCAAAAGGAAATTACAAATTCATTGATAAAAAGATTTTTCAAATCTTGAAATAGTGTTTCACTGCAGTATCTTGGTGCTAAGATACAATATCTTATAGTTCATAGATAAAAAAAGTAAGATAACTGATTTTGAAATTAAAAGTCACAATCCACGGAGAGAGTCCTAAATTGTATATTAAAAAATAATTTAAGCTGTAGCAATGTTAAATGGCAAACTGTTTTTTCCTCCAAACAAATGTGTTCTGACCAAAGGGTTTCTACGCATTTTTGGTTTTGTTGAGTGCTTTACTTCAACTTTAAAAGAAAAAAATAAACCCTATAATACAGCTTACCAAAATTCACGGATCTATATAGAATTTACAGCAATTGTTATCCTAAGTGTATTTTTTCTATGCCAAAACGCTTTGAGATTACACTTAGTTGTAAATGTTGCTAGTCTACCTCTCTTCATTTTATTCTGTGGAAGTAGTACGAGATGGAGGAACAGACCTAGAAGGTAAAAAACTGTAACTGGAAGAAACAAAGCCAGGTATGTCTTTCTCTGCCATGGTCTGCATCCTTTCAAATTCATCCTGCTGATACCACGGCTTGTCCCTCACAAGATCACAGCTACATCTGTAGTGAGTAGTACTTGCTCAATGTCACATTACTCAAGCGGTACAAAATCAGATCCAAGGAAGATTGTGTTACCGTGGCTTTAATGGGGGCAGGGGTGAGCTTATCTTTAAATGGCTGGTAGGTACTTGCAGGGCACAGACCCCAGACCCGGGGCTGGCAGTTTGAGTACGCGATGGGAGAGTAACAAACGTGAACACCAAACAGATGGGCCGGCCAGTCTGCTGCCACGGGGTTCAACTGCAGCTCTGGCAACGTGTGGGGGAGCTCCTCGGGCTTAATTGTCAGAGCTGTATTGGTTTTGGTATTGATAATACCTTTGTTTATAGGATTATGATTAATTTATTCCATGATTGAGAAAAAGGTTAAAAAATAAAAAGGTCTTTAAAATCCTATGATATTCTGCTTTTTTCAGGCTTGCAACAAATATCCAGTGACAGTGATATAGGTTCTCTCTGCAATAAGTGTGAAATTACAAGTATGCATATGTATATGATCTCATTGTCAGCATTTGACAAGCTTAAAAAAAATGTTTTGGCTATAGAAGCCACTGTTGTAGGTGTTATGAGGTGTACGGGAGGGGTCTTTCAAATTTTTGAATGCTTGAAGCAGGAATTTGCTGTGTGGGCTAAAAGGACTATATATCTGTGGCCCAGCCAGGTGGGGATCACACTTTACTGGCTGGCTGTTGGGGCTGTAGTCCATCTAAGAATTCTGCAGGAAGGTGGAGTGCAGTGTAGTCAGAAGTTGCCACAATAATAGATTATTACCAAGTTAGAGTAAAATCTTGGATCTGTACATACTGCAATTAAAGTGATAATTGGTTCAAATTTTTGGGAAGGAGCTCTACTGGACATAATCTTAAAAAACACAAACAGTACCCCAACAAAACTAATCAACCAAAAGGTAAAAAAACAGGCGAAAGACCCCAAAATCTTTTACTTGTGTAAGAAGTGAGCAGTTCCACAGCACCATGATTTGTTTATTTTTTTCTTTTGTTAAAATCTAAACTTACCTGAGGTAAATTACACCCGGCATAATATACTACATTTTTTGGTCAGGTATATATTTCAGTTTCCATGAAAATTTTTCTTTTTCAGTGTGAAACTTATATGCAATATATAGTGAAAGAAACCTAAAAAACCAAACACAAATTTAGGCATGAGATTAGACAATGTAATTTTGTTTTATTTTGTGGGGGAGGATTTCTTTTTTTTAAGCATGGTTTGTATTCTAGCAGTAGCCGTTTTCAGTGGAAATGAGATGCCCTACATTGATGGATAATGTTTGTTATAAAGGGTTAATTTCCAAAAGGAATCTGGTTTTGCTCAGATTTTTTTTTTTTATCAAATTGACTCTGCTTGATTTGATGTAGTGATCTAATATGACCTTGATTAAATTAGAGAGAAAATGATGATGCAGACTGTTTGTCCTATTGACAATTGCTACCTTAGGCTAGGATGGCAGTGAATTAATGTCTTGCCCATATTTTGCAGGGACCTTGGGTAGGAATTAATTTCTCCTATTCAGTTTTACCTTGCCAAGAAGGCAATAACTGTTGCTGATTGTAAACTTAGCCTATTTCATTGGTTCAGAAATAGCTTCAGGGATTTGCTCAAAACAGTCCAAGACAGATGACTAGCTTGCCATCAGCCTAGGAGTTTAACAAGGACATAGGGATGTGCCACAAGTCATTTATATTGTTTGAGCATCAGTTCTCCAGTCAACAACTGAGGTTGTGGATAGTCTTTATACATCATCTCATACCAACAGTTGGAGGCTACAGCTGCATCTGAGATTGTAAGTGGAAATTTGCTTTCTTCTGTGCACTGTCTAGGTCCTGGGTAAGAGTCATCTATATAGCAAGGTAGGGAAGACATTTTCTTCAACTGTCCCATGGAAAACTTGATAAAGTTTTTGTTCTTTTTGCTGTATTTGCTGGAAGCTAGAGAGCAAAATGTGTGGTGGTTAGTGCTTTAGGGTCTTCTATTTAATTTTCAGCCCAAGCATTGTTAGTTAACAGCAATTTTTTATGAGCTGTAAAGCAATATAGAACAGTTCTTCAGCAATTTTTCGTTGCTTGGCTTAAACATTCAAGTTAATTACCTGTGTCTGTTAGTGTTGATGTCTACTTGAATACTATTATAAAACTCAAGTTATATTTGAGATTTGTTGCACTGAGCACAGTAAAGACCTGTATAAGACAATATCCTCTACTAGAAAATGATTTTCAATATGTAGTCTTTTAGCTGTGTTTAAATCTTGCAATAGGAGCAATACATTTCACTGTGTGTATGGTCACAACTGCTGGAGTTACAAGACAGTGCAAATGAATCATTTGCATGTAAATGGAACTCTGTAGGAAGCAACTTGCAGGCATGTGAAGAGCAGAGTTAACAATGTGCAGAGTCATGTTAATGTTTACATACAGCACTAGTGGAGGGAGGAAAGGTTTCCTGTTTTAATGGCAATCCAGTATGTATTGAAGTTAACATGAAAAAAGAAAATCTTAACTTTGTACTATAAAAACTAAATGGGAGGATGTCTGTGAGTATAATACTAATATGTGTTTTTACACAGCTAAACAACTGATGTAACTTGTAAATTGTCGTTTCTAAGCAAGCACGTAGAGAGTCCTCTGGGAATGTCACGCATTATATGCATGCTAGAGAGAAGAAAAGTGTCCACATTACAAAATCAGACGAGGTACCTCTTTATTCTTGTTTTGCCTTTTCTGTTTAAACTTCTCTGTTAAGATTTCTCTGGTAGACCTGCCTACCAAGCTGACTTATGATGAGACTAACATGCAGTTCCTATCAGTTGCTACAGTTTTACTTTTGTAGTGCTCTCATTAGTACTTTAATAATAGATCCCACAGCGACTGGCAGATGTCTTTTTGTTTGGTCACAGGGCACAGTTGGAGGTGTTATAAAGGTACTAACCTAGCCTAAAAGTGCTGCTGTTGGTCACTGGGCATTACCAAGTAAGGCTGGTGTCACGTGAGAAGGGGAGGCTTCCTTGACCCTTAGTGTGGGGAGATGTGCTCAACCCTTAGTGTTTAATTCGTCTGTCAGTGCCCCGAGAAAGCCGAGACCCTTGTGCCCGACCAGTCTGTCAGCGTCCCGTTAGGGGTGATCCTTCACTGAGCAGCCCTGCTGGACGGCAGGCTGGCTCTGACTGACTTAGGGAAACACACCAACAGCATGAGGGAGGTTCCTCAGCAGGTCTTCCCCTTTATTTGTTACTCACCGCCAGCAACTGCCAGCGCCTGTGAAGGACTCAGATTAACAGTTTACAGAATAACACCCTTTATTACTATAAAATCGTGACAGGTTGAGGTTTGAAGATTGTCCGTGATAGTATCTATATGCAAAAATATACCTGAAAGAATATACAGACAAGCTCTAATCCCCAATAAAATATTCAGTGTGCACAGAGTACGATTCTTACCCAATAGGGGTCCCTGTGGGGGAGAAAGCAGGTCCAGCCTGTCGACTGATCCCAGCAGTTGTAACGAAGTCTTTCCTAACTTTACCCCCGTTATCAACTTATTTTTATACAATCTCTTTGTGTTTAGGTGGAGTTTGCGTGACTCTAGTCATATATAGCTTTGTTACTGTTTGGTGTAACATTCCCTTGCTTCGCTTTTAAAGATACAGTCAAAATAACACAGAGCACAAGCCCAGGGAGGGGTGGCCGTGCCTCAGAGGCAGGGATGGAGGGGTGCGTTAATATTATTATTATTAGGCTTTAATGAAGAAAGTTCATCTACGGAGAGGAGTTTTGCCACTGTTGTTAGCTCAGCAGTGGTACATCTTCCCCCATCTCCCTTGGTTGACAGGTGGTATGCAGTTTATCAGCGGCACTGATAAATCACAAGGATTTCCACAGAGCCTGGCCATGGTGTCTCCACTCTGCTCCACACTCCATTCCACCCCCCTTAGCAGGTGTGTGTTTATGGGGAATCATCGTGGAATAGGTTAAGTCATGCTGCTCCCTGGATGGAATGTGGTTGGCAACTGTGTCTTACCTTATAATTTCTGTGCTGTTATAGCTCCTGTTAAGATGCTAATATAACTCCTCAGTATCTCACTTACTTGTCCAGGTCCTCAGTCATTTTCCCACAGCTGAGATTTCAGCCATGAGAGAAGGGGTGTGTTGCAGAGACAAAGGACTAATGGCGATTACTTATCAGGACATTGAGTTACTATCAGTTACTGTATTTCTCTTAGAAAAACACAACCTGTTTGTTCCTTTTTGAACTACTAAATTTAGAACAATGCAAACACACAGTTTGTTTCAAGGAGGTTAACCTTGTGGAAATTTTTTCTTTAAAAAATAGTTGTTTCAAAAAGCAAACAGTAGCCATTTTGTTTGTCAAATGTTTGTTTTCTGAGGCTTTTGGAAAGTTATCAAAGTTGAAACAAGTTATGCTGCAACTATAGAGACCAATAGCTAAAAACTAGTAGTATTTTGGAAATAATTCAAGAGGCTGGTTTGTACTTCATAAGTATCTCTGGAAAGCAACAAAACTGCACAATCCCTTAAAATAAATCTCCTGCTGATGCCGTGGTTGGAGGGATGAATTCACACCAATAGTTCAGTGAATATATTGGTGGTGTCTGTCTGTTTTGGAGGCTGATCTTCCTCTTGATTGCATACTTCCCTTTGGAACTGCAAGACAAAGTAGTTAATTTTGCATGGTCATAAGCTAAGCAATAACTCAACATCTCTGACATTTACCTGAATGAAGAAATACTTGCTATTGCCAGAAGTTAGGTATGTAGTAAACCCATTCTCTAATAGTTTGGCAGGCTGACTTCTTGGAGCCTTGGAAGCATTCTCTGTCCAGGGGAGGGAGGACTGGGTGGTCAGTTTGCAGATTCCAGCTAGCTGACATCCTCAGGACTCTTGGGTGAGCTCGGTAGCATTTTTTCTACTTGGCTGCTGCACAATGAAATGGCTCCAAACCAGGTCTCATTCAAAGGGTGAACCTCACTCTTGTCAGAAACTTGCGGCTACGGGGAATGGAGATGCAAATAATTAATGAAGATGCAAATAATGCCCCGTACTGGGCCTCAATGCAAATGGTCTGATTCTTCAAAACAGAACTCCTTTTTCACTCTTCTCACCCCAGAGGTGTGTGTGTCAGGAAGGCAGCACTCTTGCTTCTAACACTGGGGGCTGAAAGATCAATGTGACACCTCTTCCACCACCACAACTATGAGATGTCTCAGAGACAACTAAGGGATTTCAAATTTTCAGATCTTATCGTGGATTTTGGCTTTTGTACAGAAATAATAATTTTGTCTGATGTTACTGAGTGGCCACTCAGTATCTCTAAAATTAAATGTAACATACTCTTCCTATGAAGTACCCACAGCCGTCTTTCCCTCATGCTCAGTGCTCCAGAATCCCATCTTAATCTGAGATCTGTAATGCTTGTATCCAGTCATGCTAAATGTGTACATTTTTTATCATATAAATATTTAGATTTCTTAACTATTCACTTAGTTAAGGTCCAGAAACATGAGAAGCACATTAAGACCCTGAAAATAAATTGGGGCACAGAGAGAAAAGATTCTCAGAGCAGTACAAACCCAGGACACCAATTTAGCAATTCTCAGGCTTAGTAATAAATAAAGGATTTGTCTACAGATGTCATCACTGGAGACTGGAAGGGGGAAAATAGCCAGATTTTTTCATCCCCTAAAATATCCTAATGAAACATTTGGTGGAATTTAAATAGGAAAAAATATACTATGCCAGAAACAAGTTTTACTTTTAAATATTTCTTTGAATTGCATGATAGTGGTTATCAAAAGATGCTTGTGGTGTGAAAATATGTGGGTTCGTTTTGCTTAATTTTTTTCCCCCAAGACGATCATGTTGAAACTTGTGGTCCTTGCTACGTCTTAAAAATTATTAAGCACTTTAGGAGACAAGCTTTTGTTTACACTGATACAGATGGCTGGAATAAATTAGTGGACTCACTAAAGAACAGCTCATTTGTAGTTTTAAATGCATTTGGGCCCACATGGTGGTCATTTTGTTACTTATTCATCTATTGGTGCTTTACAATTCCATGCCCAAAGGCTATGTCTGACTAATGGCCAGAGCTTCCTCCTAAGAGAATTTAAAATGATGTATATCTCTCACCTGAAGAGCATTGGTACTCCTGCACTGTGGCATACTGTGGGTTATCCTGTGTAGCTGTTCTCTCTGAAGAGCACTGAGCATTGAAGAGTAAATCCAATTGCAAACAAGCAGATTAGAAAGGCAGCGCATGTCTTCACTACTGTGAATGTTTTAAGTTGAGCATTTTCCCTAAATTGGTGAAGAAATGCATGAAGTTGTAATTATATACTGCAACATCAATGCTGCTATTTGGGAGAGGTAGTCAGAGCAAGCCGCCCTAAATTAAGTCCTGAATTCAAGTCCTCCTGTATTGGGTTAGGTGAGTGGGGATGAGTGACATAGCTAAACTATTGCACCTCACTTATGGACCTGAAACAGCACAGTAAAACCTCTCTCTCTCATACTTCATCTTTTTCACTTGTCGCCTCCTTGACAGCAGTATAGTGAAGAGATGCAACACAGATATCTTCATGTTGATGGACCTGGCACTGGAATCAGCAGTATTTAGTAGTGATTTGCCTTGTCCTGGAAAAGTCACCACCATTGCTACTATGACCCCTAGTGCAAGAGAAGAAATCAAAATAAATTTGAGAAGCTGTTGGGAGCCTTCAGAAGTAGCCTGTATTCTTTATGGCATCTTCTTGCTTACCCCATTTCTCTTGGACCCAGAGCATACTGGATATATCACCTTTACTTTGAACTTAGCTGAGCCAGACTGAGAGGACAGAAGCAGCAAATAACTGAAATGAACCTCTCTGTGCTGCCATAGCGAGGTAGTAAGAAGGCAAAAGGGTAACTTGGGGTTCACTTCAGTCTTTCCTAAATCTCATGAATTTGACAGAGGAACTTGCTTAAGTGTAATGAGCAATCTGGATAGCTAAATCAGGCATTCAGATGTTGGGAGATGCTAGCTGTGAGTGTAACCATCACTCATTATCACATGCAATGAGTGAGGAACCTGGTCTTGGAATAAAAATAGCATGGGATTAAAGAGTGCCCACCAGGTTCAAGGTACAACCACACAGCTAATTAAAGTCTGGAATGTCTGTCTCTCTAGTACTTGAACTGATGTGAATTGGGGGGAGCTTTGATGAAAAAGTGGGGAGCTGCTTGTGCCATATATCAGTAGACTGAGACCTCTAGGCTCCCTAATACATCACTGCCAGAATTTGAACGCTGAACTTTCAGAGTTTACAGTTTGCCCTTTACACTTGCAGATTAACTACTGCAATGGCTGGAGGAAGACTCCTTTGTTTTAGATTGCAGCTTGTGTTCCTGAGTCCATTTGAAATTGAAGGACATGGCTTTTCTCACTGTCTGTTGCCCTGCCTTCCTTTTCCCTCCCAGTGAGGCGGCTGTTCCCAGCACAAGGCTGTAGCTGCTTTGGTAGCAGTGACTGCCTGGAGCTTTTCTGAGAAAGTTCACATGCAATTATTTCTTTGGCATGTGAGCAAACTTTACCTGAAGAGCACAAGGAACAAAAGGTTAATGGCAATTTTTCAAAAGCCTATAACTCAACCAAACCTCAACAGCATTTCACGTCAGAAGTGAAATTTAGGTCTTTCGTATCACTGCTCTGTTTCTGCTGCTTCCAAAATCCTGCTGGGGGGAGAAAAAAATTAAAATCAGAGGTTTAGCACTTCCTCATGAAAAAAGCCCAAACTCTATCTGGGCTGTGTAATGCATCTGTTATTAAGATTTCTTATAACTTCTACTTTAGAAAAGATGAAATACTTGTATTCTGGTGCATGTTGTGTGTTTCCCACTTTTTGTCCATTTATCTTCTGGGACAAAGTTCAGCTGTAAACATGCTCAGTGCTGCTGAAAGCACTAATTGCCACATTGAGGATCCAGAGTTCGGATTGGTGATCCATGGAAGGCCAACCCTCCCAAACTGCTGGAGAAAGCTGGCAAACAGCAGCAGGCTGGCATAGACTATGTGACTGCCATGGTTTAAAGACAGTGAGTTGATTCTCAACAGAAACATGGGAACAGAAGTAAGAGCAGCTGTGAATTAAGGAAGGGTATGGTTAGGTCTCTAAATTCCTTTCTCTGATCTCTGTGTATTGGCAGAATAAGTCTTGCTTCATTTGTAGTAAGCATTTCTACGTCCAAGAAATCTAAATGGTGTCACCGTTTACCGGTTTCACAGGTCAAAAATGCTCCAAGTGGCAGGTTCATATGCCTTGCTGGATTACATGGGGTAATCAAGGATTTACAACTTGCAGAACAAGACAGAAGATGTGTTTAATGGAGAGTTCTGTGCCTGCTGCTAGTCTCTTCTATGTAAATGCTCTTTTAGAACAAATGGAGGCAAACTGCAGGGGTTGGACACAAAGCGGTTTATTATTTCATATACATGGAAATATTCCTTGTGAAAATTACTTATACCTAATATACTTGCACAGTCAATATAGTGCTCTAGGTCAGGAGCAAATACAACTAGAAAACTCCCCAGCTAGCATCAGAGACCACTGAGCAATGTCAACTTTAGTGAAATGAACCAGTCTCTTGGATTTGTTAGAGAGAAGTACTAGCGATGAAGGAGATCCTGCTTCTGATCTTCCTGCCAACACTTTAGCTGCTTTACATGGGTGATTGTAATCAGCAAGAATTGTTATGCAATAGTGCTGAAGCAGAGACTTGAGAAAATATAGCTCTCACTTGAGACACAAAAGACCACAACCTTACTTCTTCACATCTTACAAGGGCGGGGGGAAAAAACCACCAACCCTCCACTGGGCATCTCAAAAGGGCTCATTTACAGAGATGGAAAGAAATATAATAATTACAAGGTAAAGAAAAATTTCCATGCTCTTCTGTGAGAGGCATTATCTCTTGAGATGTGAAAGGAAGAGAAAAAGCAAACCAATTCTCTACTGCACCCAAAGGGTCACCAGTGTCTAGAAGCTACTTACAATTGTTCAGGCTTTTTGTAAAGTAAATAGGAGTGGGAAGCCCTTTCTGAAGCACGGGGTTTTTTTGGTTTGTTTGTTTTTTGGGGTTTTTTTTCTGCTGTAGTAAAGAAGGGAGAATAAAAGCTAACTGGGTATAATGAGTGCTGTAAAGAGAATGTTGGAGAGCAGGTCTGCAGTATGTTTTTAGAAGGGAAGAAAGAACCCAAGAAGTTGCCTGGCATGCACAATGGAAAATCAAAGATTAGTTTTAAACTCCTCTATTCTTGTGAAATGGCGATAAAAGTGCTCATATATTTGGGGAATCATAGATGTGGCTCCTTGTGAAAGTGCGGTCAAGAAACAGATGTTAAGAGTGTTTTGGTGGTGGTGGTGATGTTTTTTCACAAAATGGAGAATACTTGCTGCCTTTTTTTTTTTTTTTAAGTAGCAAAGAAGATAGAACTTCCTTTTAGGCCTATTGCAGGGGAAAGTTTATTTCCATGATACCATAAATACTGTGTGTCTAGTGTTAAACAATTGCAACCTTTGGTAGGAAAGACACGTGAGTGCACAGAGGCAGGGACCCGGCTTTTGCTGCTGGATGGCTTATGCGAGGGGAGTCTCCTGAGGGGGCGGGAAGGCTCGCTGTCCCGGGGGGGAGAAGAGGTGAAGGTTCAGGGACAACCAGGCCAGCAATGTGGGAAGGTGTATGTGTAACCCTGGGAAGGGTCCACCCCGCGTTGGCAGCACAGGGACCCCAAGCGCAGCAGGGCGCTGCAGCCGGGGCGTGCAGGCTGCTCCCGTGGGATTGTCATCAAGTGGGTAAACACACCCAAGGCGCTGTTTGGCACTCTCCGCGCGGTTTCCCTTCCACCAACAGGGAGCGTGAAGGGCAGGAGCGCAGGGGGCCGCGTGTGCAGGTGGGGCGCGGTGTGGACAGGGACCCCGGGGAAGGTGCGGCGGCAGCGCGCCCCGGCCCTTTCCCGGCGGGGCAGCGTCTGGTGAGCCCCCCGTGCGGGGCTGCAGCCGAGCCGCCGCAGGAGCGGGGCGCGGGGCCAGGACGCCGCCCGTGCCGGGGGACACCTGCCCCTTGCCCGGGGCGGCTCTGCCCG
>WBMZ01001187.1:0-59771 GCA_013400975.1 Atrichornis clamosus
GGATGGGGATGGGGACGGGGGTGGGATCGGTCACAGCCACCGCGGGGATGGGGCTACGTGTCCAGCCGAGACACCAAGGGCCGCAGTTCCCCCCCGACAGCACCCGCGGCCGTGTCCGGCGCTGCGGTGCGTGAGGATGGAGAGGGGAGAAGAGCTGCGGGCAGCCCCGCTCCGGCTCAGGTCACTGCGCCTGAGCCACATCCCCGGGACACGCTGCAGCCCGAGCATCCCCGCTGCCCCCGGCACAGCCACTGCCGTGTGCGGCGGGAGCAGCAGCAAACCCCGCTCCGAGCAGAGGCTGTGTGCAGGCACAGGCACTGCCGCACCTGCATCCCCCCAAATATTAATGAAGCCCCTGTTATAACAGCCCCCCTGCACTGCTTATTTCAAAAGCAGTTTAATGAAGGTGGAGTGCTGTGTATCTTCAAGCAATTCTTTATTGTCATGAGAATTATGAGTGCTTTTTCAACTAGGCTTTATTTACGAGTAATTTGAATTCTCTTTCCCCTGAGTTTTGGGATAATCACTATGTGTATAATATGATATAGATAACTCAGCCTTTATCCTTCTATCCAAGATACACATAATCACAAATCATTTTGCAGTTGATCTTTGCAGACCTTATTGTGTGTAACAGGTGCTCTAATATTAAACACAATAAATTCATGCAGTGATTTTTTTTTTAAAGTTAGAGGTTTAATAAAATCCTAGGTACTAACACTTCCACAGCTTGAAGTTTACGTGTTCAAAGGTAGGATTCTTTAATGAGTTTAGAAATTAGAATTTAGAAACATTGATGTACTAGAGAATGACAAAATCAAATAACTACAACTGCAATTAGAGTGCCCCTGTCACTTCACCACTCCGTGGCCCATGCTACCAGGGAGGTTGTGAACCTGCAGTTAAATCTAGATAAATCTAGGTCTGGTAGGATCTAGAGAAAATAATTTTCTCTCAGTTGTGTTGAGATATCTTGGGACTCTTTGTATTTCTGAAAAATTGTCTGCAATAATGTGAGTTAAAGCAGCTGCAACACAGCACAGAGAAGCAGGTCACTGGCAGAGGCAGAGCATTGCAGATCACCTGGCAAGTGCAAATGGGGCAATTCCACTGATATTACACATGCAAAGATGATAAAATTCACGAGACTGAGGAACTGTTTCATTCTGCCTTGCTTGAACAGTTGTTTCATCACTCCTCCCTTCCTGCTCATCTGAAAAGAAGGCTGCCAAAGTAAAAGAAATAAGGGATTGCTTATCCTTCTCAAAATATTAATTCTTATATCGTAGAAACTGTTTCATCATCCCTGTAAAGAGATTAGTGAAAACACTCTTCAGCAGCTTGATACTGCAAAATTATATTTTGCTATTTGTTAAATTGCTGTTCTAGGTTGAGGGGTGATTGTATAAAAACACCCCTTTGGACACAATGCCTCCTGTAAGACTCAGCCCCTGCTTTTTGTACTGACAGCTGTCGTGGCAGGGTGGGCTGTGTTACATTTTGCTGGGCACATCAACAGAAGTACTTGCCAGGTTTTACTCCAGGGCTGGCACCCGCCTTCAGGGTCAGCTGTGCTCTCTGTGTGACCACAAGATACATGTGGCAAAGGGAATGATGGAAGCAACCCGAATGTCAGGTTCCATTGCTAGAAAACAAAATCAAAAAAAGGTTAAACCAGAGCGGTTATGCGGCTCAAATATCAGTGATACAAGATCTAGCCTCGTTAACATTTGTGTGGAAAAGTTATTTTCTCATTGATAAAATCTGATTTCTGGCCATGGTACTTCCTTGTACAGTCTCAGTCCAACCAAACAATTACTTTCAGATTATCAGATTACTTTCTGATTCTGATTGTAACCATGGGTAACAAACTCTCCTAAACTGTTGTCCTTTGTGGTTTCACTAACTCTTAGATGTTTGGGTGAGTAGCAGGAGCCTTGTTCACCCACCCTGTGCACTCTGAAGATGTCATGGCTATGTAGAATAGGTGGTATTTCCCAATTTACACACTTTATTCACTTTGAATGCACTGGCTCCTCTCCATGAGCAACTTCTCAGAAATTAGCACTTGGGAGTTTTTTTGTAGAGTTTGTCTGTTGGTTGGTTTTTAATTTACCTCTTTACATTTTTATCACTATGCTGACAAAAATCTTTAAAAATATCCATCATTCACAAATGCTGCAGTCAGAGGGATTTTTAAATATCTTGTAGATTATTGCATCAAGGCAACTGGCAACTGAACTTGGGGGAAGCTTCAAACACTTGGTTTCTAGTGCAGAACAAAGCAAAATGCAGAGATCTCTGTGTAGCTTTATTGTTCCTGTGATGGAAACTGTTGGAAAAGTATCAGTAGATATTACAAGGAGCTTGATGAATTTAATACCACATAAACCTGTGCCTGGAAATGAACTAATGGATTTTTTGTCCATCCTACTATTCATGATACTTGAACCCCTCACAGCACATTTGTGAGATAATTCAACATGATTATGTCTATTAGGAAGTGAGAATACTGAATTGTCAGTGTGTTAAATGACAAAAAGGCTCCATTTCAAAGCAGAGAACACAACAGCAATCTGAAATCCAGTTTTGTTTGCTAACATTGAAATCAAAATGCCAAAAGAGACCAAATTAGTGGGGATTATTTGTGTTGGCAAACGGAGAGGGAAAAAAAAAGGGAAGGATGAAGCATCCTAAGGTGCACACTTCCAGTGAGTTTCATCAGCCACTTCCCTGAATTCCCCCGGACTCCTGCTGTGACAATGTCCCTGAAGCACAAACATGTCAGCTTTCTATTTCTGAGCTCCCTTGTGTCTGGATGTCCAAGGTGGCAGAAGTGCAGCTGCACCATGTGAAGCTGTGACAGCAGTGGGCACACCTGGGTTACTGCTTTAGAAAGGACACAAAGGCAGCTGAATCCTCCTTCCCAAACCTAGGCTCCCACGCTTTGATTTATGAACATTATCTGAACACACAATTAACCAGAATTGGGTTTTTGTCAGGTGGTCATTTCCTGAGTGTTGGTCATGTTCCTGAAAGGAAAAACAACAAAACTTGTACATCCTCTGTGCTCAGCAGTGCATTAAATCTTCTCTAGAAGACTCAGCACAATTTATTTAATAAATCATAATTTATTAGAGACTAGGCTTTTACCTTTGCAGGCTTTGAACAGGGGTGAATTCATACTGCAGAAGAGGGCTTTGTAGTCTGGTGAATAATGCTGAGATGTGAGAGGGAGTTCAGAACAAATTCTGTGAGTGACAGGAGAACAACCTGTAACACAGACAGGTGACAACCTCTGTGAGTGGTTACTACAGGTCAGATAAATAATTACAGGTGGGAAAAGTCTGTTAAAATAGTTTGCCTCTATTCCAAAACCTGTTGTAACAGAAGCAACAGTTATCTTTCAATTTCCTGCTAAGAAATATATTTGTTATTTGATTTTTTTTGTTCACTATATTCTGTACATTAATCATTTTAAACATTTTTAAAATTTTATTTTATTTTATAAATACCTGTATGAAAAGGAACTTCAAGCACTTTTAACCATGTAATTAAGGCTCAAGTATTGCTGCCCTTACTCATATTGATCTTCGGTAAAAACAGAGGGCAATCTTGCAAGTATTTCAGATCTTAAGCCACAGAAGTCTAAATAATTAACTTTTCAATACAATTTAAATAAAAAATATGACCATTACACATATGGACTGACAAACTGAATATATAAAGAAGTGGTATGTGTCATATACATCTTAACTTTATGTGATAATATACAAATATTAAAGTATATACAAATAGTTTTTACTGCCATTGTACATCTGGAGCAATGCACCAATAAATCTGCTATGCCCGTATCACCGGCAATATTTCTTGTGTTTTCTACTTTTTTGGGTTAAAACCACAGCCTTTATTTTACTTTTAATCTCAGAAACATCTGGTTTATTTCTGTTCATCTCAGTGAGCAGCGCTTCCTCTCACAATCCATGCTCTGCTTTACAGAAAAATCAGCAAATGAACTGACACAGAAATCCCAACCAGTAAGACACATTCAGCATTTTGCAGAGGAGTAAACAGAGATCTTTTTAAACAAACTGTTTACAAACTACAGGTACTACGTAAGGAGAATCCCATCAGCAAAACTTGAACCTTTCTCAGCCTGGAGGAGAGGCACCACGATGAAAAGCAACAAAGAGCAGATGTTCTGAGCAACAAAAATAAGACATACAGCCACAGAGAATGTTGCACTGGAATGTGACCAAGACAGCAGAGTAAACATATTTCTGGAAAGCAGAAAAATAGAAATTCTTTATAGACTCTAGTCACCGTGTTGCTGCCTATTGTATCATTTGGAGCTTCACTTTGATATCTAAAGAACAAAACTAACAAGGAGTACTATAAAAATGCTGGGG
Source organism: Atrichornis clamosus (assembly GCA_013400975.1). Lineage (NCBI taxonomy): Eukaryota > Metazoa > Chordata > Aves > Passeriformes > Menuridae > Atrichornis > Atrichornis clamosus. The sequence goes on from WBMZ01001187.1 coordinate 4,410, forward strand.
AAAAAATATGGAAGACAAAAAAAGCTGGGAACAGAGCTCGGGGCTGGAGTTCTAGCAGCAGCACTTGTTGTTCACCCAAAGTGCTGTGACTGCACAGGCTTGGGTTTCTTGGCCTGTCGGACCTGAAGATCTTCCTGATCAGAGTAAACCCCATGATACATAAATAACACTTTCATCCTCCAAACAAGAGGTTAAACAGTACGTGATCATCCTCTGAAGATCAAAAAGTCTGCCAGGTAAATCATGAATAGCCAGTTTAATCAACACAAAAGTGGTTTGGTCTGTTTTCTCAATGCCTTCCTTTTGCATATTTTTTATTTACGAAATTTAGAGTGAAAATGTCCTACCATCCTGACTCATATTGTAATTGATTGAATAGATAAATGTGAGATCAACTGCAGCACATTTCTGTGCTAAAAAATAAACCCAGCACTGGCTTCTAATAAAACAGAATAAAGCACTGTAATCCACAATTCCAGCTGAAATGCAGCAAAAAAAAAATATGGCATTTAAATCCAGTTTGGTCATCATAACAAAACTGTAATTTTCTTTTTAAATGACTAATCAAATGATTAAGATGAATGCACATTTACCTAATTAATTGCCTGCTTTAGTTACCACAAATTAATTTTGAATACCATGTATGTGAGAACCTGATAAGTGTAACATGCCAAATGAGCAGAGAATTGAAGGGATGACAGCACAGGAGCTGAACAAGACAATTATGTTTTGTTACTCATTTTTTTTCTCAAATGAATCAAAAGCCAGTACTATGCAGTATGTGTAGGATTCAAAAATTACTTTCCATCTCACCATCATCAATGAATGCTGATCCTCAAAAAATCAATTCTATAAAAAAGACATTAAAAATAAGTCAATATAAAGAAATACAAGAAAAAACTATACAATGTCAATCTTACACATTGTTGTATGAATGTAATACAGACATTTACTGTATACATTTGCAGATATAATTAAATGCATTCCAAATAATTTCCTCAGAGTCACTAGCTAAAAGCATGGAAGGGATGCACAGGCTGGGATAACCAACCCTTGATATATTTTACGTACAATTTTAATTTTTTAAGGAAGTTTGGATAAGATATTGGATATTAGGAAGGAATATCCTGTGAGGGTGGGGAGGCCCTGGCAACAGGTTCCCAGAGGAGCTGTGGCTGCCCCTGGATCCCTGGCAGTGTCCCAGGCCAGGCTGGACTGGGCTTGGATCAACCTGGGATAGTGGGAGGTGTCCCTGCCATGGCAGGGGTGGGACTGGATGGGCTTTGAGGTCCCTTCCCACCCTGTGATTCTATGACAATATTTTCTTGGCCACCAAATCCTATCCAGGCATTGTACAAAGTGTGTGATTTGCTTGGGGTATAATTGCATTGTTTATTCAGTTTAAGAAGACTGTGAAGTATCTTTGTTTTCTCAGAAGCTGATTTCTTAGTACCAAAACCTGGAACAACTTTTGAACTCACAATTTTTCAAGGCTCTTGAGAAAGCCACGTGTGTCTTCTGGTTTTACTTGCAATTCTACTTCTCTCTGCTGCTCACATAAGAAAGTACAGAAATACTTTTAGCTCTCTTGTATACTTGCCCAAGCTGGCAATTAAGCAATAGTTTGAAAGGAAGAACACCTTCAAATATTTTAAAAGCAGAATTCCCTATTTTAAAGAAGTTTGAGTCACCGTATAGTTTTCTATACTGCAATACCAAACCCTCACACCTCAGTATAGTAAGCAGTAAAATTAGGCAAATTGTGCAAATTACTAAAGTTATTAAGATTTGTAAACCATGCCTTCAGCCTGGCCTGTCCCAAACATTTCTTGAAGATTTGTGAATATAACTGAATTAGATGCAGTTCCTAATAAAGGCCAAGAGGAAGCAGAAGTCATCACCCGTGCCATTCTAAATGCATGCACCTCTCCTAAAAGCTGAAGGAATGAAATAACCTCCAGATAAAAACAAGCAGAAAACTCAGAAAAATAAAAAAAAAAACCACTTCAGGATTTCTTGGTTCAATGTAGTTATCGCTGTATTTCTCACTTTTACAACAACACAGGAATTTCTGATTAGCCACCAGCTGGTTTTATATTGCTGACAAAATACTGTTGTCCCTCCCTTGGCACAAGGGAAGCTCAAAGTGTAGAGCATCCCATTGACATGCACTTGTCTGTTCTAAAATTCACTTTACAAGATGAAGGCCACTTTTCTAAGGAATACAAAAGACCAACCACAGTAGAATTTACAACTTACTGACAAATGCATGGTATTTGTAGGACTTTAATTCAGTTGCAAGGTTGAGAAGCAGAGATTCTCATGAGAAGTGTGGAAATGTGCACCTGTGAATTGTGTTCTTGGGAAAGAAAGAAACAGTTTGTAGAAACAAAGGATAATTCAACAGTTCTGGTGAGTCTAACACAGGACAGCAAACTTTTCTTTGTCAGTCTTTACATTTAGGGCCTTAGTACACAAAAAATTTTAGTCATTTGTATTCTGCCCTGCTACCTTTAATGCACAACAGTGCAGGCCTCAAAACTAAGTTATTATTTTTCAAATTATTTCCAGGTGCCTACATTTCCATCACAGATAATCTAGATAATCTCCTAGAAGACAGAAGTCACAAATACTGACTATGTCACACAGAATGAGTTGGGACTTCTAGTAAATGCTGTTAATTGCGTGATCAAGATGACACAAGTTCAGATGAAACCTGTGGTTTGATTTCTGTCCTTTCAATGTGCACAGACTTCTTCCTAACCTGAAATCTTGTGTCTCAGATACCTTTGTGCCACAGTACTGAAGATACCAAGTTACTGAAAGAGTTTTAGACTTTTTTCAGCTTTAAAACTTTTTAATTCCTAAAAATTACTTTAAAAACACAGAGACTGAATGTGTACCCACAAGCACTACGGAGATGCAGGTAACTTTGGTCTTTTTCTCCGCAATTAAAAGCAGCCAGCCCCACATTTAGAGCTGTTAAGCCTCTTTTGTGTCCCTTCTTGCAGTGCTGAAACACACTATTATTATCTTCCTCAACATTTTGCATAGGTGTTGTCACATCTCTGCTCATGGATTTCTTCAGAAAATTATTTCCACTTTTTTGCTTGTAGTGAGTTTAATATCACGCAGTCGTTATGCAATGAAGATTCTAAGCATTTTTGTCCTAGCCAAAGAAGAAAATTAAGAGGGCAAGTGATCTAAAAAAATCCAAAGAATAAGTTTAGAGTTGTGTATTTACTGGGAGAGGGTTTGCCTTGTTGCCTATCTGAATCAAGTGAATTGGACAAGCTGTTCTACAATGAGTAGCCAAAAAAACAGGTCCTCATCTCTTGTTACAAATACACAGAATTTGCACAGATTCTCCTTTACAGAGATGGAAAAACCTGAATGTCCTCACACATAAGCACAGAGTAAGGCCATGAGCGAAGGACTCTTCTCTTGCCTTGGAGCTGGCTGTGTATCCTGATAACTTTGGGCTAAATCCTTGATTAAATCTGTGCAGCAGAGTGCACAAGGAATGGCAGTGCTGTTATCAGGTAATTCCCATTCTGTGTTTAACCAGAGTAACTTAGTACTAGCTAAGGAAATTTAATGTTGTACAAACTCTTCCGCAGAGAGCTCTGGCTGGGGTGAAACACTCTGTCACCATCTGTGTAAGGGTCACTTGTGCCCTGGAATACTCCTAGGGCCACACCACTCTCAATATATGACCATCTGAACCACTGCAGCTGCTTTGGCTGCCCCCTAATCAGAAAACAGACAATTTCAGAGGGTCCTAATTTCACCAGACAATTGAGAAAGGCCTCTGTTCAACCCAGACTTACTGTCCTAATCACAGCCTAAGCAATACTGCAGCACAACCTTCAGCACATGTTCTATTCTACTCCTGGATGTAGAACCAAACCAATAATCAGCTGGACATAAAATATATGGCTGAATGCTTCCTAAAAGTAAATCTTCATGATGTTCCCAGTTTAAAAATATCTGGAAGCAGCTCTACAAAATATGGATACCCATCTACCCAGTATATTTGGGTATTATCATGAAGACTAGTGCATCACAGTGACATGTTTATGTGATGCTGTGAATTGAAATCATAAAGTAGTTGTTGCTAATGTGCTGTAATTACTCTTAAAACTGTCACATCAATTTTTAAATTTTATCTGTTTCATTAAGTGCTATGCTCAGAGACCATGAATGAATGAAAAGGGAAAGAAATCTCCTTTCCAACATGCTCTTGGAAATCAATAGGGCTAAAAGATGAAGGTGCAGGACAGAACTGGTTTAGGTCCTTATGAGAATTTGAATGTCTTAGCAAATCAGGCAGATTTTCCAAGTTTTGTTATGTTATAGCTATTTCATCAGATGTTCAAATTACTCTAAGGGTGACTGTGTTTTAAGCACTGGATTTCTCAGAAATATATTAGAGTTTGTAGATTAATTCTGTGTCTTTTACAGAACTGAAAGAGAGCAAGAGATAATCTCTGGCATCTGACACTCAGAAATGCTACAAGACTTTTTAAAAGTTGTGCAATAATCTCCTTTTCCATCCTTTACAAAAGTGCTATTCCTATTATTTTCAATGTTAAATTAAATGAAACTACTGTATAAAGTACATAAACTAAGTTACATTGTTCCTGCTTACACAATATTTCTTTGCTTGTAGGGATTAATATTAGAGCTTTTTTAAAGTAATAAAATAGATTATAGACCTCCCCAGACTTTGTATATCTGGAATTTCCACAACCAGCAGTTGGCTTTTTTTGGTTGTACTTCCTTCTAAGTTTTTCACTTCATACCTTTTATTTAAATCTGAACACAAAGCACTTTGCAGTGGTCTGGGATGAAACCCTAATTTTATCTCCACCAAGTGTCTGTTACAGCTTGTGAGTGAAAGTCGAACCAGAGCACAGAGGAAAGGTGTGGAATGTCATGAGATGGGAAATCAGAGCTAAGAACCCTCAAGGAAGACTTTCTCTTAAAACGAGGTATTAGCACTTCAGCAAAATGCATGTCTTAGCCCTGCTCTAGAAACACGAGCATCACTCCAAGGGTGAACCTCTTTCTCTGCCATCTGTTAGGATCAGGAGAGATGCCCGAGTTGCATTCATTTCCCTGCCCCAGGAAACAAGTAAATAAATAATTCTGACAGCTGGCAGGACCTCTTGCAGGAGAACACTGAAACAAGAGAAGTGCTTCCTCCAGAAGCAGCTGTTGCCTCTACATCAAACAGGGCTCTGATTGTGCAAATATGGGGGGTTCCTCTACAGCAGGAATCCTAAAAGATCATCAGATGTGAGAGAGCATCACTTTTGCCAACTATGAAAGCTATGGGGGACATTTTTATTTCAATGCTTAAATTTTTATTTATAGAATAATATTTATTTTTGTCCTATATGCACAGCAGTTTTAACTTTCTGTCTGGGGCTCAGGGTGCTTTCCATAAGATGCTTCTTCACTTTCCAAAATCCATGGATAACTATTAATACTAAATGTAAAGCAATGAGAGTGACAGGAAAAGTCAGAGGCTTACCCTTTGCAAGAAATCTAGATTTATCACAGAATTTGGCAAAGTACTTGAAAGTGATCAGCTAATTTTATGCATCATTAATATGGATTTTCTTTTGAGTCTGTATATTTTTACAGAATATCCTATGTTTTAGTTCCATATACAGGCAAAATATTCAAATTCAGGCAGAACAGTCAATAATTTAGCTTAGCTGAGTCACTCTATTGTAGCAACAGTCCCATCTCAGTAGGAAGCAAACAGATCAGTGAGGCTCATCCAGGAGGTGAGGACATCACCAGCAAGGAATAGGACTAAAAACAGAACCCCAAATTCTTGCATTGTTAGCACCAAGGTCACTCAGCTATATCTTCATAAGCATTAATAGCGTGTGCATAATGTAGAGCTGATTAACAGATGCAGAGCAGTAAAGGTTAAGTCATAAAAATAGACTCATTTGCTGCACTCTGTGAGAGTTTCAGTCAATGCTGGATTGATGCAGTAAATTAACCCTTACATTTGATGTCTCTATCTCCAGGAATCCTTTACTGGATGTTCTTTCAGCCCTCAGTTCATTAATGAGGGAGCAGAGCCTTGTGTTTTCTCCAGCAGTGAGTCTGAGGGCTCACAGATAGCTCTGATTATAGCCCTTAGGGGAAAAAAAAAAGAAAAAAGAGAAAATAGGATGATGAATTTGGTCGTCTGAGTTACCTGGCTTGAGTGGTAGCACCCTGCAGCACACAGTAAGCTTCCAATATCTGATTTATTATTACTATTACTATAGCATTATAGTATAGATTAGTCATCCACTAGGAGTATGAACCAACATCTGTGTTCTTAACAGCTGCTTCTCTGTGATTCCTTCACGTTTTAAAGAGCTCTGGATCTCTGACAACGGGTTGTTACCTCACAAGCATTTATGTTTGAGATGGGTTCATCCCTGTAGTACTGCACCATTTTGGAATGAAATCTCAGAACTGAGCTGGGGGGGCAGCTGTAACGTGTGGGGAGTACTTTGGAGGTGGTTAAACACACAGCACCTGCAGTATCTCCCAGCCCAGGAGCTCTCTGCTGTCACATGGATGACAAATTCACAGAGGGGCCTCATAAACAGTGCTCAGAGTTCTGTGATTTGACACAATTTAGCTCTGGTAAAAGTAAATAGCTGGGAGAAACAGATCTGGGTGCCTCGACTCAGAGTACACTGAAGTGTTTCTCCTTTGCTCGTTGAGGCCACTAAAAGCTGCTTGTTGTTAAATTCCCACTTCATTTCCAGGGCTGCAAATTAAACACCAACGGAGACAATGCAAATCTTAAACTGTCTCTCAGGGTTCAGAGGGCTAAGCTGCACAGGGCCTTTGGGAAGAGAGTTACCTGGGCAGGTGTGTATGTGCAAAGTCCCTCTTTTTTCGTTCTTTTAACTGCTGTCTGCTCTGCTGACAGACACACAGTGTGCATCACCAGGCTGGGTCAGCACCACACTGGCTGCTGCTGCACCTGCAATTCCTGATTGTAATTGAATCACAGCTTTGCAGAGATTTTTTGGTGTTTTTTGAGGGAAGGGAATGACAATTACTAGATGATAGAAAAGCAATTTTAATATTAATCTAACTTGCAAAGGAAATGCAGCAGAGCATTGGTTCCATTGCCCACTCTGTCACTGCTCCCCTGCTGATCATTTGATTTTGTATCCACCTACTTAAAATGTGGGTATTTGTGCTGACTATTTTTTTCAGTACAATCCAGCAGCCTTGGGGAAAAAAAGCAAGTAAAGACTAAAAAGAATATCACTACATTACCATATAAAGTCATGTTTTGTCACTCGACAAATCTTTATGAAGTCAGATAAATTTTTATCAATGTTTTTTGAATCTTATGAGAATAGAAGTTTTATAGAAAAACAGAAGACAAGCTTTTCTGTGAGTCAGCTGGGTGATATGATGCAACTGACACTTGAAAAGGCACCTGCACTACAGTGGCAGCCTCTATGACAAGGCACAATGACCTATCTGAACAAATTATAACTCTGTAAGCTGGGCATTCAGTCAACAATTACCACATAACTTAAACTACTAAAGCTCTTCCTAAAACACCACAGAGAAAAAGCTCAGTTCTTTATGTCAGATTAGTGATTTTCAGATTTGGGACAAAATATAGTATGAGGGCATCAATTTTATAACATGAAGCTGATGAGTGCAGCTTGGACAGCTTTGTGTTGTTGTAAGGCATGAGTTGTTACCTGGGAGACAGAACACAGGTGCACCTTCACTGCATCCCAGGGTCCGGGCTTTGCTTCATTCCAAGAAAATCCTGCCAGGTGGGAAGGCCAAGAAGAAACCTGCCGCCCTGCAAGAGAGGCACACAATTAAAAACATGCTGATAACTGTGCCTGAGTATTCAGGAAATCCAAATCAACCAATTTTAAAGAGAAATATTCCATTATTTCAACAGATAGCACTCAGATCAGCCATGATACGTTCCCTGGTAACAGTACTAATGATTTTTTTGGATCCTCAGGGCAAGATGCATATCATGAAGGTAAGATATGTATGGACATAGCTTTTCCAGGTTAAAACAGCTAATTGGGTTGAGCTTTCCACAGCTCTAAAATGCTGCCTTCCATGTGACAGCATTAATGCCTAGATTTTCAGGCATCTCTTTTGCATAAATCTCGAGATCCCAGCTCTGTTTTACTCAGCAAGTAATGTATCATAGCCAGAACAGATGATATTCCCAGTACATCTACAAAAACCTTCCTAAACTATCATTTGAATGGTGATTTTAATTGTGCTACCTAGTAAACCATTTAAAGCCTAGGTCAGAAACAACCACTGAAATTCTTACCAACCAGATGGCTCAGGCATTGTGCTGCTGCTTGGTAAAAAGATGGGCTTGATCACACCAGGGTTATGAGAATGGCTTTTTTTTTTTATTTTCCCAAACATGGAAACAGGAGGATGATACTGAAGTTTTGCTGTTGCTGTTCACAGAGTTGTATTTCAGAAACAGAAAAGCAAACATCACTCTTTTCATTACAATTCACAAATGAGGAAAGGAACAAATTAGCAGTCAATCACAAATTAGCAGTCAATAGAGTACCTGGCTCCAACCGTGGGTTATTCCCCTTGGATTTGTTTTCCAGACTACCTTCACCAGGTGCCACTCACTTACAACCACCCTTATTTGTCTGATCACAGCTATAGTATTCTTGGCACAGAGAGGAAGAGAATGACAGAGAAAGCCAAAACAATGTCAAACAAGGGGCTCTTGGGTGAGTGTGATAATAAACTGGGAATGCAGTTAAGCTCAAACTGGCAGTCCAATGTCTCCATTAAAAAAAAAATAGGATGTTTAAACAAGCACATTAACAACAAGTTCATTAAGGTAATTAAAAATAATTCTTGCCATTGATTTTACAACTTTGCAACATCTCAAAGTTGTTCTCAGTAATTGGTTTTCCCAGGATACCTCTTCACACAAGGGGCAGGGGGAAAAACACAACCCACAAAGGCACAAACAAAAGCTTTTCATGCAGATGCTTGCTGGCAGTTAAGGCAAAACTGATTGACTTAAAACTACCCTTACCTTTGGTAAATTTCTAATAAAAACTGTATCCAAAATGCACACTGAAAGATTAAAAAGTCCTCCAAATTAGAGAATTAATGACAGGTGGGATAGAAACCAACAAAGTCTATATTTTAACTCTCTATTCTGCTATTGCAGATTCTAGCTTACTTCTACAGACAGACAACAGTATGAACAGAGGAATGGAGAAAAAATTAGAAACATATAAAAGGTCAATTTTTAAAAAATGCTAAAATTAATATATATTTTAAATTACAGCAGCTAAGGTAAGTGAAATAGCAGAAACACTTTGGTCATTCAAGACAGAATGAGTGTAAGAAAGCCTGCCTCAGTTTCACTATATTTTCATAGTGGTTTCATACCTAAAACAGAAGAAACGTTGAGAGAATTTAATGGAAACTTCCATTTAAATCATCACCAATAAAATCACCTGGCTTCAAGTTAATTCATTAAAGTAAATGGATGTGGGAAGACAATAAATAGCAAAAAACCTTGCAGCTTTTTAATACATCCCTTTTTGCCCTTCATCCACAAGCCAGGCCACTTAAAAAAAAAGAAGAATATTTCATTAAAGTTTTGCCTCATTTTTTCTGATAATTTAATTGTCACTAACATGTTAAACAAGCTAATTTACTGGATTTAGACTGAAATCTTCACAGGTTTCTCCAGACATACAGCATAACTGAGGGAAGAAACACATTAAATCCTGCTCCGATTTGCTCCATTAATATGGAAGCATGAGCAGGTCCTGTGGCAATGGTTCCATGTGTATTAAAGAGAGTTTAAGAGGTAATGAAATCAAACGTGCTTGGTAGGAACATGCAGACCGACAGAATGTTACTGGGCCAGTCACAGGGGTTTAGTGGCAGGTAAGGAGTCAAAAAAAGGCCCAGTGTTGCAGCAGAATCTTCCTGTAACGAAGCTGCACATTCCAAAAGATAATCCCTGCAAAATGCAGCACGTCCTGAGAGAGGGATTGAACTTCCCTGGATATTGATGAGTATATCTGAAAGCAGAACATTTCTGAAGTGCTGCAGAAACATGTTGGACACGTTGACTTGTACGAACACATCACGGGGTGTGCTCTGCTTCTTACTTGCTCCCTGTGCCAGCCTTGCTCTCCTGTTTTGTGTTATCACTAAAAAAGAAAAACATCTGGAAAAATGATTAGTTCTGAAATCTCTTTAATTATAGCCTGCAGATAATAACACAGTAAAACTCATCAAACAGACTGGGTATAACCAGAATAACATTGACAAAAACAAAGATAAGTCACTTTGAAAAGATGTGTTTTGTAAGTTTTCCTATATTCAACGACCAGATTCCAAAGAAGATTCCAAAAACGTAGTTCTCAAATGAAAACAGAAACAAAATAAATTCAATCTAAATTCAAAGAATGATTTCTACATAGAAATCAAGAGGGGGAGAAAAAAAGGCACTTTCTAGTTTCCATAGGAAACTCTTACACTTGGCCCAAATACCCTAGTGTCTGTAGTTAACCTACCAGTCCTGTTGAAAACCTTTTTCTACTTCTGGTAATAAATTCCATTAGCAAATCGTGGGCTGAAGGCAGGCTGGAAAGTTCTACAAGGTTCCAGTGCTCTTTATCTTCATCTTCTGGTGTTGTAGACATGCTCCTCCAGACAAGATTGGGGTTTGCAAACACACTCCCTGCCAGCTGTTACAAAACCAGCAGAACAAAAAAATATATGATTAGAAATAACATTAATAAGAGAGCCAGGGGGATTTCACGGACATATTAAGCTGATTTAAGCTGAAGAGATTTGGTTCAAAGGAAAATTCGAGTGTTTCATAAATGAAGTATGAAGGACTCAGTGGGGTATTTTAAGATGCCAACAACAATTACTTTGCCCTAAATAATAAGCTGATAGGTGATGCAAATGGGATGCCTCTGGTTGCACTGCAGTATGAGTCACTGGCTGAGATAAAGGAGCAGAAGAGATGAAAGCTGTAGCACACTTAAAGTGGGCCTGCTCCAGTGGTGCAGGGAGAAGGATACTTTCCTCCTTGGCTGAGTGCTCAGCGTACTGAATTTTCAGCTGTGGAGTCAGTGCCTGGTCTGTTTTCTCTCTGAATTCAAAGCCAGAGGAGCTACACAGTAAAAATGATATAAAATCTATATTCCATGCCTTTGTCTTTCATTTTCAGGCAGTTTTATGGCATTTCACATCAGCTCTGAGGTGGGAAACTCTTTAGAAGACAGTGGGTTTGCACAGACATATGTAAATAATGCACAAGCATAATTAGAAAACAAGGAGATAGGGGAGAGACTTAAAGTGCATTGCAAGCAGGAAAAATGCACCCTATGGAAAGAGGCTCCACTGAAAATGCAGCTGTCCCAGTGTTTTAAACCCCCATCCAAGTGACAAAAAGCTGTGGGTGTTGCAGACATCTCAGCCAAACGCGGTCTCCAGATGGATGAGAAGGGGAAGCCTCTCCCCACCAACCTCCCCACCAGGTCAGAAGCTGGCAGGCCCTTTGTTTGTCCCCACATTTCAGTCCTGTGGGAAGCTGGGGCTATAGAGAAGTTTCATAAAGACAGGGGGTGATCAATCCAAGCTGCCGTGCAGCACAAGAAGCCACGGATGGTTTCCCACACTGTGTGTGCAGTCAGGGGGGCTGAGACAGGCTGGAACAGAGCAGAGGGTGAAGAAATCCTCTCTGAACTGGAGGCAGAGACACTCCACGGTGCCAGATGAACACAACAGGTTTGCAGTGACTCTGTGTGAAGGCAGGATAATATTTGTTCATCAGATCACCCAGACAGAAAGCTATGAGGCTGCATCCCGAGTTCCAGCTCTTCCAAATGCCTACGGATATCTCGAGATGTAGGTGCCTGAATAAGACTCATAACTGCAACCTTAGACTAAAAACTTATTTAAAGGTTTTGCTCAGTCAGTCATTCCCCTCACTGTCTTCCACATTAGGTCCAGAAGATCTAAATGGAGTTATTATTTTTGTTGGATGTGTCTTATGCCAAACAAAAAGTCATGGAAAGAAATGAGGCATTGTGACTTCAATTAAGGTTAGATCTTGTAAAGTAGTATTCACTTTTGATATGCAATTCTTGGGGGAAAAAAATAATAGACAAATAAAAGAAGGCTTTTAATATCATTAAATACTTTGCAGTTTATTTTCATATTATCATTTGATCTTTTTGAAAGCATTGTTTTAAGTTCCTGTGTTCTTTCATGCCAAGTTCATTCTAGTCTTTTAGAGCTTTTTATTTCATTTTTTTAAATAACAAATAAGTAAATAACTCTTGAAACATTAAAAACCACCTTTGTCATAACAATCCTGTTAAGTTCTATCCCATCTCCATTTTCAGTATTTTGTGGCTGTAGAAATGATACTCCCCAATCAAAACAATAGTGCTGACAATTTTACTTGCATGTAAAATGAAAGCAAACCATGCTCAAGGCTCAAATGAAGCTTTATCCTACAGGTATTTTCTTCATTCACTTACCTGAGGATGATTTAAACCAATTTATTTTAAGCTTTAGTAATATAAATTGGAAGTTTTGTAATCACAGCTGAGTAAACTTGTACACTCTCAACAGTCACATACTTTCCCTGCTGTCAAGATAAGTGAGACAAAGTCACATCTTTTTAAACATTTTATAATTATTTTTCAATTCTGCTACTGTAAGAGGCAAGTGTAGAGGATGCAGACTGAATTTAGCAAATCAGGCAGCAACTTCATTTTAGACATAAGAAACCATTCAAGCTGACACTGAGTTCTTATGATCTTACAGCTTTTTTGTTTTATATTTGAACTTTGATTCAAAATGAGCTTCAGCACTGATGCTTATCTAAGAGCATCCTTCCATTCAGGATAGTCAGAAATGGGTACAATAAACAAATAAATCATCACCCATCAAAGATCCTGGTATATCCTTTGACAAACCTGGTATATCCATCATCATTCTATCCATCAAAGCACAAAACATTGTGACCTCAGTAGCCACTCCCCCCACCATCCATCAGTTTACCCCCAGAGGGATTAATTCTATCTTTTCACAGCTTCTTAGAACTCCCCTTGCAGAAATTCTAGTCCAAATTGCATTATTATTTCACCTTCTTTTTATGGCTCCCCTTAGAACTCTAATGTGACTGCTTCTTTAAATAAACTCATTTTAACATAGGTGGTCTAAAGCAAATATAATCCAGGACCCAAGTGATTAAAGAAGGCCTTGCTCCACTGCAGGTTTGTAGAATTAATTCTGGAGTTAAAACAGTTTGAAAGTTTTGTCAACTATTGTCAGGAGAGAAAAACCCGGGGGAGTTACTGATACTTAGATTGTTCAATATTATGAATATGCAAAATTAGGATCCAGTAACATGGATGTACATGGGGGGCAAAAAAATATTTAAACATATTTAAGCATTAAAAAAAAAAAAGTCCCTTAAGTTTCAAACTCCCTCTGAAACCCCACAAAACTAAAAAGTAAAACCCCAAACCACCCAACCCAAAAAATCACACACTGTCTCCCTTATCAGATTCTGCAGATCAAATATACAGAGAACCAGAAATACTGCCTGGGAAATGTAGAGTGACAGGCAGGCTCCATTTCCCTAAATTAATTATCTGGGATGCGTTCTATATTCAGCCCAGGAAAGGTGACGCAAACCCAGTGTCAGCAGGTGCATTATGGCTGGAACGTCACCCACTGCTCCTCCTAATCACGGGGTAAAAATAAACTCTGAGGAGAGGTTTGAACAATTGAAACACACAGTTTATTCCTGCCAGAGGACCAAACAAGAACCACCAAATGCCACCTCGAAGGCAAAACCATCCTGGATGGATTCCATTGGGGGATTTCCCCCATTATAAGAGGAGGAAAACTTTCAATGAGTTCATCTGAGAAAAATAGAAACAAGCATTTACTGCCATTCATGTGCTTGGTCTCACTAATATATCGTATATTAATTTGTTATTTATCTTTGTCATCAAGATTTCATAACTGTAAATGTTGTCCTGTGAACTGTCTCGTGATCTCACACTGTTTGAATATCTGAATCTTCTGTAACACCCTGATTTTCATACTTCTGGGTGGATACTTATTGGTGGTGGTGGTGATGCTTTTTTTAAAACAAAATTGAAAATTTCAGCATTTCAATTAATTACACAAATCAATAATTCATATTTTGGTCATTGTTTGAAATAAATTATTAATTTAATGATAGTTTCACTAAAGGTAATTATTTTGATCCAATTAGGCTTTGGTAGAGCATGACTTAGTATTAATTAGTTATTTTGAATTACTGTCTTCACAAAAGGGGCTTAATAAAGAAACTCTATTTTAAAGTGACATTCAAGCATGGACAGACAAGGAGTGGGTGATACAAACTTTACTCACAACTCACACCTTTTGTCTTGTAAGTAGTCATTTAAATAAGATAACTCATCACAGAAATAATTTCTCTTGAAGCAGATCTACAGACTCAGGTAGCTGAAAGTGGTCCAGGTAATTTTTCAATTTTTTTTTTTTCTCCATAAAACTGATAATGCAGAACAGAACACACTCGTTCCCATTAGCCCAAAAGAAAATTTGTTTTTGTAAGTCATTTATTACAAATGGAAGAGGTTTAGTGGTCCTCGAGGGCACTTATTAAACATTTATTAAAAAAAAATCAGCCTTCATTTCAATTTGTAGCTATTGATTGATACTTACAGATTGATATTGTCTCTTGTTGGTGTCATAACACAAGGCAATGAACCTGTGAAGATTCATATCCTTACATTAAAATAAACCCCAAAAAGGGCTGTAAATGAAAGCATAGTGTTTGCAAGGCTGAAGTCCAGCAGAGCACTCAAACACACATCCATTTTCTCACTTACCTCAGGGAAACTCCCCCTGTGCCCTAAGCGCTCTGCTGGATCCGGGCCAGCCGGGAGATGATTTCTGTCCCCAGGACTGTGCAGAGAAGTCTGTACAGCTATCGCGTCTCTATAATATTTAATTTCCATTAAATTTCCTATTCAGTAGCTCCCAGTTTCACTCCCAATCTATTTTGTAACAGTTTTCCTCTCAGTAAGCGTCTACCATGTGAGGTTTATTTATAAGAAATGAATGAAAGTGAAAATACTCTCAAAATCCCCCGTGTGCTGGGATAACTCAGAGAAGGTGTCTGGAGCTGTGAGCCCCAGACAGCTGCAAAACCAACATCTGGCAGAGCCAAAGGAGAAGCTGTACGTGGAAAGTTACACATTAAGGATGCCCTGGGGAGGTTTGGGAATATGAAATCATTGACAAATCAACACAGTCCTATCCCTTCCTCCTTCAGGGGCAGTGAGAGGAGCACAGGGTGACTCCTGAGGGATTAGAAGTATCATCTGCTTGTCCTTTATCTACAAAGGCAGGGGATACTCCCATCCCACATAGCTCAGAGGAGCTGCTCTCCACAAAGACTCGGGTCTCTGTAGAGCTTGTGAAACATAATCACAAAAGCTTCCCAATATCTACATCCCATTCTGCATCTGACAGTAATTCAGTTTACTCCTAGGAAACAGGAACTGTATGAATGACCTCTCTGCAAGTGAAAGCCCTCAGAAATACTTATTTCTCAGAGGAAAAGGGAAAATTCTTGAGAAATGTGATAAAGGTTCTCATCTGTCCTTCCCTCCCATCTCTACGCAATGAATTTATGAAATGGAAAAAAATGTGCAGGGATTACCACAAGGAAACAACAAATAAAGGTGCCTTTTACTTACACTTGAGAACTCTGGATATATTTTAAGGTACTAAAAGAATGTTTTTATGTTAGCCTCAGTAAAGCAACCAATTTCTTAATGAAAAGCAAAGAAAGAGATCTTGAGTAGTTATTCAGTAGCACAACACAGGAAAATGGAGCTTAACTGGGGAAATCAGTGCAGTGCAGCCAGGGTATAGTGAAAGGATTTTAAGAAAAATTTGGTAAAAACAGTAAAGTTACAGGGGCAACATTAATGCTCCATTCATACTTTTCTAATTGCATAACAAGCCTACCCAAATCACTCAGCACTTAAAGCACTAATTAAGGAATTCAGCACCCCTGGGAGGAGAAACTGGTGCCCATTTCACCGAGGCACCAAGAGGCTGAAGCATGATTATGCTCTAGATTTTTATTTTGCCATCTTCCTGGTAGTTTGGGAAATTGTACTTTAATAACCTCTAATGGCTTTGCCTGGACTCGTTCAAAACTGATAAAGACGTCAATTTTAAAACACAGTGTACTGAAAAATCAGTGGAGTACTGATGTAGTAACGCAG
This sequence comes from Atrichornis clamosus, assembly GCA_013400975.1. Lineage (NCBI taxonomy): Eukaryota > Metazoa > Chordata > Aves > Passeriformes > Menuridae > Atrichornis > Atrichornis clamosus. The sequence continues at coordinate 20,780 of WBMZ01001187.1, forward strand.
TAAAATGTAACTATTCGCTTCCATCCTAATAAATCAAATCCCATTCGTTATTATTTCTCCCAAGATTTTGAGTTGCCATTGCACAGCAAGATTCTGCAGTTCTTATCAGATAGGAGGATGCAGTGAAAGTGCTTTGATTAGGAACAGACCCACATGTGTCATGTGACATATCAAAAGCACACATTGAAATAAAACATCCACACAAGGGAGTTATAAATCCCAAACCCCTCGGATTCAGTGAGACAGTTAATCTCTCTCACCTCTGTACTCAGCTCACCTTCCAGCATCCATCATCCTGCTCCCATCCTCTGCTCTCAGCCCTGCTCCCAATGTCCCAGACATGGGTTTTTTGCTGGTCTGAACTCTCCCTCATTCTCTCCTCCCATTAATGTCAGTTGGCACAACACAGCAAATGGCACAGTTTGGTCAGGATCTCATCCTCTGTATGACTTTTCCTGCAAAGCCTCTTTTTCTACTCCAGCTTTGATGTGATTTTAGTCCTGCCCAGGCATGTGTGAATACAAACCCCAAAACACTGTCCCCTGGGTCTGCAGGCACAGCTCACCACTCGCTTGTGTTACTGCAGCAGACCTTCTGCTGTTCCCTTCGGGTCTTCCTCATCTGTCATTTGTTCTTCAGCTTCTCTGCCCCTGCCCCCAGACACTGGGGATTGTGAGTAACTCTGGTTCCATACTGGTGGGTACCTCTGCCTCCACTTGCTCTGTGCAGTGTATTATTTCAGATGCTTTCTCTTTGTCCAGACTAGTCTTTGTTAAGCACATCTTCTCATTTTTGGGGGGTTTTTTTCTCATCGTCTCTTTAATTCCTAATGTTTAGCTTCTTCAGAGCTGATTTCCGTTGTCCACTTATTTGACAACTTAATCCAGCCTCCTTACCCAAAACTTTCAATCTCAGTGTACAACTGGATTTACAAGACCAAATTTCTGTCTGACACAGGCAGAGAGCCCCCACCTGACAGTGTGTGTCCTGAAGGGAAGGAACCAATCTATTGCCAAACTTTGCATCCATGCTCCTACTGCCCAGAGGAAAAAAGGGCTATGCCAAAATTCCTCATGGCCTTATTGGCTTCCCATTCCTGACGTTGCCTTCTGTGACCATCCCAGTGCTCCTTCCTTTTTAAGCCTTTGTAACTCTTTACATGAACAGAAACTGAAATAACTTAAAAATTAGCTTGAAAAGTCTGAACATTTTTCATCCTCTACAGTTGATAAAGTCCCTTTTGCCATTTTTGGTCCCTAAAAAGCTGTGGTTCAAAATTAGACCACAAAGTTTTGGGTTTTTTTAATAGTATCTTTAAACTGAATTTTTTTATCATATGCAGCACACATTGCTGTGTAACAAAGTATTATAATGCCCATGTCTCCCAAGATGGTATTTCCAACCAAGGGTTGCTATGCCCTGTGTGCTGTGTGTGGATAATCACATTAAGTTTTGTGAGAGCTCTTGACTTATTAAAAATCTCTGTCTGGAGGCGATCCCAGCTCTGCTCTGGAGTGGGGCTTGGTGCTTGGTGGGCCCACACTCAGCTCCTGGATGCAGGCTCAGGTCCCCATCCGGGCAGGGTGAGAAGGGAGGACACCACTGACCTGCAGGAGTGCCATGCACTGCCTGGGATCGTGGGAGCTCTGCAGGGGCCTGGGATGGGAATGGGAATGTTCCCTTCATCTTCTGTGTTCCTTACAAGAGCCATGCCTCATTAATACCCTACAGAGCTTGAGCACAACGTCCCAAGCAGCGAAGCACTGCTGTCACCACTGCAGGCTTGGCAGGCGGGCACGAAGCCTGCACGGTCACACCTCAGCAGAGCCACCACTCAAACCCTCTCCACTTCCCTATCAAGGGACTGATTTGGCCATGAGGACGTGGCTCCACCTCAGAGGTGGCTGCCCCAGGAGGGAAGGTCAGCAGCACAGCCCCCAGGGCCACTGCATGAGGGGACAGAGATGGCCACTGGGCCAAGCAGCTGACACTTCAGTCGAGGCATCAGCAAAGCCTGGGTTAAAACTTCACAGTAACTTTTGGAAGGCTAGCACCTGTATGGTATCAACAAATCTGAATTAATGGAAAAAAATTCTACTCAAGTTAAGTGCCTTCATCCTCTACTCTGATTACACATGCAGATAAACACATCAAGATAGGAACCTGATGAAGACAACAGCATTTTGGTGAAAGTTGTGTGGGTTAGAGTAAAGAGCTGGACCATAACTTCTCCTTACACAAAAAAAGGTTTTAAAAACATTTTGAGCATTACTAAAACAACATAACGAGAATGAGAAGGCTGAAAGCTCCTTTCTCACACTGAAACCTGCAGTGTTTAATTCTTGAAAGTATTGGTGTTAGCATCCTAACGATCAGAAAGCAATTTTTGTTCAGGACATGGACAATTTTTGTTGCTTAGCTACCCTACTTTTTATTCTGAAAGGAAAACTCATTGCTTTGTTACATAAGCAGCAGTGTTCCATCCATCCTGAGAAAAACAGGATGAAAACCTGCCTTACTGAGAGGAGGGGCTCACGGAATAGATTTCCATAAAGAACATGGAGTTTTTTTCCATTTTTCTTTTGCACACAGATTTGCTCCAGATGGTCTGAAAATGCTCTAGATGTAAATGGTACAGCAAAATATGCAGCACTAGAGAAGATTATAGAACCTCAGAAAATTCTTTGGTCTCTTCTGCAAACATAAGAGGGATTAAAATGCAAAGCTTTTGGTGGATCCTATCCCAAATACTCCCTGCACACCAGGAGAAACTTACTTTCAGTTCCCCCGCTGCTATTAAGAACGATGATAGAACAAAACAGCAACAAAACCCCAACAGTGAGACAATGTCATTAACAAAACAAGTGTTTCTTGCTTTGTCTTTTCTGCTAGACAAACCACTCATTGCAAATTAAGTGGCAGCTTAATTATCACTTTAGAAGTTCTGTACACAAAACAACATCTAAAGCTTGGTTTATAACTTTATCATTAAATGCAGGGAATTAAAGGCACTTTGAGGGAGAAGAGGAGCGAGGAGCAATGCACAGAGTTGGAGGCTTGGTATTCTTCCTGCCAGGGGTCAGTACGGATTTAGATGAGCACAAAGCTGGCCATGCAGTGCTATTGCAGAGTAATCCCATTCCCTTTTAGCTCAGTTTCAGCTCCAGCATCACCTCTGCAAACTTCCTGACTTTGAAGCAGAGACAGAAAGTTAAACAACACCACGGAAAATTGTTCTGGTATGTTCAGCACTGATGAAGGAGTACCAGAAATACATAAAGAAAAATATTTTTTGGGCAAGTAGAACCTTTGGATTTTAATAACATGAAAGGAGTGGAATTCTGCTGTAGCATGTGACCATTAGAGATCTGCTACTCTCCTAACTTTGGAGCTATTGCATATTCAGATTTGAATCTACATCCAGCCTGAATAGTGGCATAAAATTCAAGGGGGTATCAGATGTCAGTAGATACAGTTTTTCTCCAGAGTCTGAGAAGTTAATTTCCTGTATAAGACACATTTTACTCCGTTTACCTACAAATAGAATAAACTCAAGTAACATCAAAATGAATTAAAATCCCCTGACTAATTTTAGGAGCGATAACAAGTGAAACCTCTAAAACATATCATTCCATTCTAGTCTAGTCTAGTCTATTCTTCTTTAAAATTAACTTAATGACTTCTTGAGATCATTAATTAAATCTTCAACACTTTGCACCTTATCAATGAAATGCCACAGCAATCTTTTATTACTGAGAGCCAAAAAGCAGCACATCCAGTGCAGTAGTTAGTTCACACTAAAGTTCTGTTTCAAATTTTTTAACTATGTTGATTAAAAATCAGTTTACTGTTAATCAGGCAAACCCTATCCTTTGTAGACTAGAGGGAGATTTTTGGTTTGTTGGTTTGGTGGGTTTTTTGGTCTTGAAAGATTCTGTGGCAGCAGCTAAAGTGCAAGTCTAGATGGAAGACGATTCAGAGAGTCAGAAATCACTTAAAGGTTGCTAAAGAAAGACTGTGAGTAAATCCTTATTACAATATTGTCTTTCTTGTTACCTACGTAGGACACTTCTCAAACAATATACGCCAGGATTAAATATATCTGGTGAAATAGTTTTGCCAACTATTCTACAAAAAACCCTTCTATATTGGACATTGAATCATCACAAGAGAAAGATGATTTTGTGAGGAATCCCTTCTCTACTTTGGTGCTTGGTTTGTTAATCTGGGCACTTTATTTGCCAGATTGACTTTTTAGCACTTTACAACCTGCTCTGTATCTATTGAGAGAAATTTAATTGCATCTTTTACTTCACCACTTGTAATATGACATTATTAATGCAAATGGGATTTGTGCTGCTAACGTAAGAAGCTGCCATCTCACTGCCTGCAGAGAAAGCAGAGAAAACCCAAAAGCAGTTTCTTTTTTTTTCTTTTTAGCAGATGAGCTCTTTACCAGTGACTTCTAATTTTAACCTGTTCTTAAAAGGTTAGATGAACCCCAAGGGTGCACGTATTTGCTAACTATAAATAAAAGCTATGTGCACTACAAATTAGTGCTGCACAGTACCGGTGTTATCAAAGGATAACCACACCACAACCACACTTTGGGCTGACCTCTATTTTAAGAAGTGATTACTATTTTGTTTCTAGGAAGGAGAAACAGACGTTATGTCTGGCTGATCCTGCAAGCCTTTTATGTGTGGCTTCCCAGGATGAAAACCAAGCACAGCGTAATAAAGACAGCCAGATAATTAAGCTATCTGAGTATTTACTCTTAGTTCTCCATGCGTGTGTCAGATGGGAAGCAAATATTCTCCAAAGGAACAGCACACGTACTGTTCCAGCATTCTCTTGAAGGCCAATGATGGCACTTTCATTTTCTCTAAGCCAGAGGCAGTTTGACTTTAGTAAATGTTGTACTAAGCTAAAAGCCCACTGCTGCTGCTCTGGTTTTCCTTGTAGGAACACTCTGGGACCACTGCTCATTACCATTCTCTCTGTGTCTCAGTCAGTCTAGCATTGCACTTGAAGAATCAGTTTGCAGTTATTATTTTGATCATTTCTCACATTCATCATAAAAGATGATCTGGCAGACTATTGTTTTGAATGGAATTAGAAAGACTGAGTCATGACAGGATCCTGATGGATAACAGTCACTTAACAGTAGTACAGAGTGTGTTGTACAGGTGCCCTTTTGCTCAGGGAAAAGCACTGAAATAGCTGGAGTTTAGCCAGTGAAATAAAGAATATCTATTAAAAACTTTGGTGCCATGGTAGCTGGCAAGGTGAAACGGAAGAATAAATTATGTCCAAAAGTATTTGCGTATTGGATTGCGATAGTCAGGCATGAAACAACTTCTGTTGAGTAGTACCACGTTCAGTTTTTCACAGTGGTTATCACCCTTCATCCTGGGGCTCTTACCCAAGTCAGATTATATTGCAACACAAAGTCTCTAAAAAGGTGAAGGTTATGCTGGAAGAGGAAAAGAACTTTATCACTGCTGGAGACTCTAAACAATGGCAGGAGCACAGTTTGAGTAAGATATAGAATAATATTTAAACACTGCTGTCAGGGACACAAAATTAGACTATAGATTCCATTTTATGTATTACTGGCAATCAAGGTTTATTCTGGCAAACCTTCCTGTCATCAAATCCATCCTTCATTGTTCTGCTCTGTTTCCAATAGTTCAGTCAGGAAGGCAGTAAAATCTATGGAAACACTCTGCTGTCTGTGTTCAATAGCCTGACTAACCTCTGTCACACACAGGTTATTCTGTCTCTCAGCCCCTGTCCACACTCCCACCACACGCAGCACACTTAAAACTGGGGGCTGAGAATTCTTTTATGTGCTTATTCTAAGGAAGGAAATGTGGAAGCATTGCACTTCATACTTGGAGTAGAAAATAACAAGGGTTTTAATAATTTTTTTACTGGGATTCTTTCTGCACTCCAAGTGGGAGACTAAAATAATAATTAAAAAAAAGTGAATTGTAAGGAAATTTTCTGTAACAATGTGACTCATGAGTTTTATTAGCTATAGATTGATCCTACTGGTTGTCCAAGTACCTCAAATAAAATGAAAATCACAGGCAAAGTGTTTCAGAGTGAATATCCTAAGTATTCCACCCTTCCTGTTTCTAGCAGTTCCTCATAGAGGCCACTGACAATCTTACAGAGACAAATACTTATTTGACTAAGCTGTTCCTTTCATTCTCCCATGGAATTTCAGTGTCTCTCTAAAACATGAATATTTTCTCATAATTCAGCAAAAATACTCAAATATCCAACAAGCAGAAGACACATAAAAATGTTTCACATGATAAAAATTAGTGAAATAGAAGTGATTTGGTAATTCCAGGATTTCAAACAGCTCAATGTGGATAATCTCAGAATATCCATTGTGCAGGACAGGGCAAAGCTACACTCATGGAAAAACCTGAAAACAGGGCAAAAGCAGGAGGTGTCCTACTTGCAAAAATACTTTTGGATTCAGTTTATTTTAATAAGATCTGTCAAAAATGAACCCACATAAAGCAGAAATCAAATGAGCAGATTTCAATGATCTATCAACAGATGTCTCCAAGACAAACAGCACAACTCCTCCAGAATGTTTCTGGATGCCTGCAACGTGCGGCTGAGCAATCCTGAGCCCCAAAGGAATGCAATATGGGAATGCTCTCCCTGCCACTGCAAGCCAGGGAGCATTTACAGCTTCAATCCATTACCCAAGCACAGCAAGGAGAGTCTCCAGGTCACTATTGACGTGTCTGCTCCTGAAGACAGCTGCAAAAACACTGGCTGCCAGTCCTGGCTCAGAAACTGCCCAGTGAATAAGCAGGTCTTTCAAAATGGGTTGTTTGCACTGGATGCAGTGACTGCAGCTGGAACTGAAGTTCCATACTGGGCATGGCCTAAAAATATAAAATTAGCAATGATGATTAAGAGGTAGATAACGGAGTCAGTATTTCCCTGTACAAATGGAAAGTCAAAGTATAAGACAGAAATTAATTTTCCAATCAATGGACAAGCAGGATTCCAGCCAGTCTTCCTTTCTCTAGATTTCCCTTCCTCTCTAAGACATTGCCAACTAAACATATTTCCATTTTTAACTGATTGGGAAAATCCTAATAACGTGATCCATGACTACAAAATGCCTTAACCAAGGAAATCTCCTGATTCACCATAAAGTAGTAGATTATTAAAGTCAAAAGCTACATAAGTAGCTTTCAAAACTATTTCTAAACTTTCTAAACAGATACCCATATTTTGTTGTAGGAAATGGTCCTGCATTTTGCCAGAGCTATGGCTCTTTTCCACCTCCTCTGACATAGTGTCACTGAATACCAACAGCTCAGAAAGGGATTTACAAAAATAGTAGGTATTTTCAATTCCTTTCATCATTTCAAAAGATGACTAAATGGATGTCAAGAAGTTTGAAAGAGAAAGGAGATTTGATTTTTACTTATATTTTACTGAATTTCTGCAGAGGTCAGCATAAGAAATATTGAATAATCAAGATACCCAAAGAGGAAGAGAGAACATGTTGCCTGGTTTCCCTGAGGATTCAAGACTCAGATAACATTTAAGTGCTTAACAAGTATTTGACAACATTGCCATACCCTTAATCAGCTTTCATGAATGAGTGAGATAAACCCATAACACTTCTCAAATATTTACATACTGCCTTACAGCTTGCCTATGGCTATTTGTATCCAAAAGCCTTAAATAATTAGCATTAATTAGACCTCTCATACCAGGAATACTCAAAGATCTCTTTACAAATATTGGATTGTACAATTCTGTCTCTCAGTCTTCTTATTTCTTCAGTTTCACTCCATTCATACTTGTGAGATCAGTATCCTACACAGGCTTTCTTCTCCCTATCTAAATTCTCCCATTAGAGAGAGAAGGTACACGTGGTTTCTTTTTTTTAATAATCGTTTAAATTGTATAACACAGATTATCCTATCAGGACAGCCATGACATTTTTTAGTTACAATACAAACCCCTATGTAGCTGGTTACAAAAAGCCACGATGCAAATAAAAACATATAGGAGAAAACCTTAATAACTAAAACATTTTTAAACAAACCCAGTTTTGAACACTTGCTGATTTTTTTGAAAGGGCAAATGTATTCTTTCTTCTCAACTATTTCCTGATACTATAGTCACATTTGGCACAAAACAAGATAAAACCAAAATCAGAGACAGATACAGTTCTTAGTAAAGAAAGCATCATGGAAGCACCACTGCCTATTTCACATGGGAATCTCCAAGTGCAGTCTTGGAATTTGGTCTGAGACGTTGGTTACAAAACAGAAATAGTCTTTAACTGTCCTGACCGAGCACAGTTCTAACGAGTGGCCCTGCAGAACAGATGGGAAGAGAGGGGAAGGCAGCAAACTGTGTTCACTCAGTTCCCCTTTAAACAAGTGTGTGTTTGAACTCACGTTACTCAATTCCTTAGACAAAGAGAAAATCATGGCAAGATCAGAAGGGTAATATTTACAAGATTAAAGACCCATAATGAGAGCCAAATCACAGGGCAAGGGCTGTCACAGCCCTGGGGTTTCCTGACAAGATATATCCAGATTCAGTGCCTTCCGTCAACAGCCAACCTGCCATGTCAGAGAAATTAAAAAAGAACATGTATGAGAAGATATCCTGCACACAGAGCAGAGCCAGTCCCTGGGGTGTTGGGCTGGCTGTGTTCACACTGCTCTGTTGGTCTGTGGGCTGGGTGGTCACCATCTGATAACCCCTACTAGTGCTGAGTACAGAGCCAGGCAGAGGCATCGTCTGCAGGAGATGTTTGCTGTAAAACAAGGATTTGGGCTGGACATCCAGGGTTTGGGTGGGCACAGTTACAGTGCCTCCCCCTGAGGAGAAACAGGGGGAGAGGAAGCACAGGACAGGAGTGTGTGAGGGGGAAGCTGGGCAGAGAGACAGGTAAAATTACACAATATTTATGTTCCTTTTATTTCAGAGGAACCACTTTAATGAGCAGGGGTTTTGCTTTAAGAAAAATTGGCATTCAACCCAAATCAATATATTTTTGTATTAGTTTTGGTTTTCTTCAGCGACAGGTTCTGAATCTTAGATAGTCACATCTATAACTATGTCTTTATTCATTTATTTTAAAAAATATTTTTGCAAGTCTGTATTGTATTCCTCTTAGACTTTCCTAATGGAAATGTTACACCAGCCTTCAAAGAGATTTATAGAATACATCTGAAGTCTTTTACTATTAACACAAATTAGAGAATGTATAAATGCTTTACTAAAGATAAATAAGCATGAAGAGAAAAATCAATTCTGTTTGCCTTTTTCAATGGAAAAGATTCAAAACCAGTTATGTGTAAAAGGGAAAAAAAAGCAATACAAGCAAAACATACAAAGTGCTGATTCTGTTTTACACTTGAAAGGAGAAGAATTCCCTCCTTCCCCACCTCCCAATAAAATCAAAGCCTCAGAAACAGCCAGACTCAAATCTTATGTTCTGGTTACATGTATCCTGTTATAAGGCCTGTTGGAACAGAGCAAATAATAGAAAATTGCTAGGCCAGGCTAACTGCACAACCCAAGGACATGCTGTTCTCAGGGACAGAAGCAGCAGGTGCTTATCAATAAGATGATGCAGTATCCAAAGTGCCCCTGGAGGCAGCACATGCTGCTCCCACCTTAGGGTTACTTCTTTCTGCTTACCTATCCTGCACTCTCTTTTCCCCTGGGTGAAGGAAAATTGATATGTTGCAGCTTAACAAAAAACATTCTCCATAATTCACCTCTACTCTCACTTTGGAATTTTTTTAAGCTTTGTGTTTCTTTAAAGCAACTGCCACATATGGAAGGTGGCAGAGACTACATCTGTGGCAAAACCTTTTATTTCATGTTGCTGTTTTCCCTCAAAGCAGTTACCTAAAGATTCTTTTTATTCAAGTTATCTGTTGAAAAGGACAGACTGCACCTACCTAACAGTACTGTGTAGCCATCAATGGGAGATAGCCAAGTTTACCGCCAGTTAAACTTTTAGATTAGACCAGTGATAAAACAGGAGCAAGACCCATGTCTTCACTGGAAGCTGAAACCCAAATCTATAATGACATTTCTGGTATTGAAAGACAGGAACAGAATGTGACTTTTAAGACAGTTGAAAGAGGACTCTACAAGGGTAGCAATGCAAAGAATGTGGGTGGCCTGAGCAGCGGAGGGGTGCCTTGTCTGGGGGAGGACTGGCAGGCAGGACAAAGGGATGCTCACTCGAACCCGCAGGAGAAGCAGCTTATCCAGAGGTTTTGCTGCATCTTGTAATTAAAGGCACTCCCTGTTCCAATATAAGGCACCAACTCATTACTTTATACTTCCAAAGGTATCCCATTGCCATGAAGAGAGCCTTAGCCAACAGTGTTTTCATCTGTAAGCATTTCTTAACACAGATGAATACTACACTCTTTTATTTTAAAGACTAGAGCCCAGCTCTAGAGAAGAAGCTGAGAAAGCTCAAGATGAAATCCTCAATCTATAGGGCTCCAGTGACACTCACTGTTTTTGGAATATTTTGCCAGCAGTCACATTCTGATTCACATGATATTGCTAGCTGCCTTCCCACACTGCATGCCACTCGGAGAGACAGTGATTTGTAAGAACAAAGCCTAGTGAAAACAATATTTAGGAACCTTTCAGTTGCAGAGATTGTGCATTACAAATGCCACCTGTTTATAAATCAAGCTTCTGCTGCTACATCTGCTCATCAATGCAGGCTGGGGATGCCCAGCTCCAGAGCAGCCCCGGGAGAAAGACTTGGGGTGCTGCTGGGTGAGAGCGGGACCTGCTCCAAGCCAGATCCCCCTGCCCTGGGCTGATCCCCAGTGTGGGCAGCAGGGGAGGGGGGGATTCTGCCCCGCTGCCCCCTCAGGTGACACCCCACCTGCAGAGCTGCCTCCAGCCCTGGGGCCCGCACAGGAGGGACGTGGAGCTGCTGGAGAGAGTCCAGAGGAGGCACCAGGATGATGAGAGGGATGGAGCAGCTCTGCTGGGAGGAAAGGCTGGGAGAGCTGGGATTGTTTGGGGTGGCCTTCCAGTACCTGAAGGGAGACCACAAGAAAGATGGAGAGAGAATTTTTGACAGAGCATGTTGTGACAGGACAAGGGGCAGTGGCTTTAAACTGATAGAGCATGGGTTCAGATTGGAAATTAGGAAGAAATTTTTCCCTGTGAGGAGGGGGAGGCCCTGGCACAGGTTGCCCAGAGAAGCTGTGGCTGCCCCTGGATCCCTGGAAGTGTCCAAGGCCAGGTTGGATGGGGTTCGGAGTGCCCTGGGATAGTGGAAGGTGTCCCTGCCCATGGCAGGGGTAGAACTGTGTGGGCTTTAAGGTCCATTCCAACCCAAATTATTCTATGATTCTGTGATATGGCAAAACTACGAGGGATTGCAAAGCCAGAGGCTACTGATAGGAATCTGTCTTTCAGTAAAAAAAAATATACACTTGAAAATAGAGGTGACTAGATCCGTAATTGTGCATGACCACCACACTCAGAGGGGAGGGGGTTTTTCGACTGGAATGTGCAGTCCTGATTTACAGCTGCTGGAGGTGTCTGCTGCACAGAACAACAGCAGTGTCCCTACATGTAAAATTACCAGGGCGTGAATTCCTTTTTGCCTTTCATGTTCACAATGTATTAAACTTGCTCACAATTCTCTTGTTGGAACAGATATTTCTACTGCAGAGTATCTAATGCATTTGGAGAAAAATAAAATTGGGGATTATGCATGAAATTGAAGACCGTGGTAGGATTTTTCCATATTTGTCAGCAGTGCTTTTACAATTGTAATTAATCATAAATAGTAGCCAGTGCTTTGCAAAAGCTGCCCTCCCTGCAGGGCTGTGCTGACTGAAAGTGATCAGGCAAATGCTGGGTTTGCCATGGGAAACATGGTCCGTGTCCCTCAGATTTTAGAAGGAAAATAGAGAGGTTAAAAATAGAAACAACGTCCTTCCTTTTGTAGCTCCTCTTTTCCTCTTTATGTGGGTATTTGTGTCACCACTGAAGTCAGGGGTCTGGGTCTTCTCTCCAGACAGCATCTAAGCACAAGTATTTTCATTTTCACATTTGCAGGAGCAGTCAATCTGCGTCACCAGTGTCACTCTAACAAATGGCAATCCTGTACCTCTGGGATGTGTGGCTCAGAAATTTAATTCTCTTGAAGAAAGTTCAAAAATTTTTCCACAGTGAGTGACCCTTTCATTGCTCCTGTGTGCAAATCCCATCCATATACAGTGTCAAACTCAATTTTGTGACAATATCTGCTCCAACACTAAAGGTCTATTGAAGCAGCAGTTAACAGCTACAAAAAAAGAAGAAATGCAACTATAAAAAAATCACCACCTCATCTGTAAGACTGTACATTGTGCATAGACATATCCAGATAATTTAATCAGCCAGACCTAAACCACTTTCTGCTGCTTTCAGTCCAGTCAGTTTCTAGAATAGTTTCCGACCTTGTTTTGGAAGCTTTGTTTATTAATTGGCTTCTCTTTAAAAACTATGACGACTCTTCTATTTCCACCATTTAGCTCGTTCTGTGCATCTCATATTTGATTAAAATAATCTAAGTCATGTTATTCAGCATAATAGCAAGCGGGGAAAAAACAAACACCAAAATCAGATGAGGACACAAACTTTAGGAGAGCAGAAAATTCTCAAGAAAAATGTTAGTAAGTTAAAGCAAAGAGGGAAAATACAGCCATCACAGAAAAGCTAAATGAAATCTCCCAGACCTCTTAGAAGAAATCAGGCACTGTATCTGCTAAAATTACGTAACTGTACTGTAATGGGATTTTTCAAACCTCTGACATCTCACCAAAGGCTCTTCAGGAAAATAAATTCTCTTAGAACAAAAAGAGAAGTCTTTGCATGGACTAATCTTTTAATAAATAAAAAAGGTTAGGAATAAGTAGAGAGTTTTCACAAAGAAGCAATATTAATAATGAGGTGGCCAAGCACATTTTGTGGGACTGGTACTGTCTAACACTTGTAGAAATGTTCTGCAAAAAAGGGTGAAAACCACTGAGTTTTGACAGGGTGAAAACCACTGAGTTTTCCAGTGTATTAAAATCTACAGCAGGCTTCAAGGGTCCTGCTGAGTGATGAGAAGAAAATTAAAGACACAATGTCAAGAAGTGCAAAGCAATGCATAGCCAGGAAAAAGTACATTTCTTACCCAATTACAGCTTTAAAATTAGATGTTAACTCTCAGATAATATATGGAAGATACTCTAATAACTCTCTAAGAATGGAGGATTAACATGAAAAGACCCTCAAAATGTAAGAAAGTAACAGGAAAAGAACTGAGAAAAAATTGGAAGATCAGATATTCTGCTACTTAGTATCACTCTTATGATGAATACTTGGGGGAACTGTGAGCTCCCACTGTCCCACCTAAAAAAACACAGATGGATTGGAAATTATAAACAGAAGGGGGAAAGAAACAGAAAGCAGTGAAGGGAAGTATTCTTGTGGGAAGGGCTGAGAAAGCAGGGATTCCTCAAGCAGAAATAGCAATGGTAAGAGATGGGAAATTTGAGGAAGTCCTGTAATGTAAGTGAGAAGCAGTTATATTCAAAACCAAAAGGAAATACTTGCTGTGGGAGACAGAGCAAAAATGCATTTATTTTAAATTAAATGGCTTAATTGAAGATATGTCAGTTGGTGGCTGGGAATCACAATGGTTCATCTGGCAAATAGGAAGGGCCAGTGGCATCTGACACAAGCTTACAGCTGTCTGTAGGGCAGCTGAAAACACAACTGGCCGAAATCTGAAAGGGAGCAAAGCCAGGGGCAGCAGCCACAACTTGGAGCTCGGGGCCTTTGGGCACGAGCAGAAATTTGTTCAGCAGCCCTGCAGCACCGAGCAGTGCCCAGAGGGAGGTGGGCTCACTCATCTAGGGCCAGGGACAATCTTGCTTTGCATGGGAACCTACTCTAGGTGATCTCCAGAGAACCTGTCCAGGCTCTGATGCCCCTCTGACCGTTCACTCTACAAAGCAAATTCTGTTCCTACTGGCCTTTGCCTAGATAGACACTACAGGCAATTATCTTAAAGAACATTTTTATATGTCTTACTTGAATGTTTTCATGTTCTTGTTCAGTTGTGAAAAACACCTCAGGTGAAGTCTGGGCTGAAATCCCTTGTGCCTTTCCCTTTCCCTGTGAGAAGGCCCACTTCCATCAGGCAGAATTTCCTGGGCCTTGCTTGAGCTGCTTGAGCTGCTTTTGCTTCTGGCACTATTTTATTTAGCCGTGCTCTTAGCTTCTGAAAATTCTGCTGTATCTGGACAAAAACAAAGCTCATACAAATAGAAACAACACCCAGAGGACAGACTGTGGACATTTAGTCTCATTAATTACAATTACCAGGCAGTGAAAGTGTTGTAACAGGAACACTCAGGGGTCCTTTGCACTCTCCAATTCTGTAAGGGAATGATAAACTGTAGTGATATGTAAAGTTCCTTTGAGAATATGAAATATTCTTTTTTCATATAAAAATCTGGAACAATACTGGAACATTAATTTTGTTCCAATTAGAATGACTAGCCACATGTCAAATTAGCCCTTGAGAGAAAGATTCTGATTTTTGCTCAGCCAAAATACCACCATTACTAGAGAACATAAGAAGTCTTTCATTGTTTACCCTCTCTCAGGAGAAGAAATAAACTGTGATATTTTTGTGTCAAGATTCTCTCATTAAAAGATTCCTACCTCTAGCAGTTATGAAATAGATTCTGTTCTCTAAGGTCTTGTGTAGGGAAAGTGGGAGAAGGCTCTAACTCACAAACCAGCACAAATTTCATCATTCCTCCTTCTGGAAAACAGTCAGAAAAGTGGGTTGTTTCTCCTTTAATTAGAATGTAAAGGGCAGAATTGAGAAACAGTGGCACATTTATCACTCCATATGCCAGTGTAAAAGAATGCCAAAGAGACTCTAGCATTTTAAAAGATAAATGTGTCATATAAGTGTTTAGACTAAGCTAAACAAATATTTTCATCCTGTTTTAAATCAAAACACCTATGATCATGAAAAGGTGGTTTTCTCCATCTCTTTTCACCATCACTTACTCCAACTACTATGCTCTAAAGTAATTTTAGCCTGATTTTTTTCTATCCATAAAAAGGTAGTTGTGTCTTAACAATATTCCCTTGTTCTTTTTTCTTTCTTTTGTAATTAATGGCCTGCATGACTCAACATTTTCCTACTGTTTTTATCAGTCTGTCCAGGCAGTCTTTTTTTTTTTACTCTCAATATTTTCAAGCAACTGGCCTTTTATAGCAGGGTTAAAACCCTCTTGAAAACCACTTCTACAATTTCAAAGAGATGGCTATTTAGACATAGGTGAAATAACTTTTTTTAGCATAGGAAGGGGAAATTTAATAGTGTCTGTTTACTGAACAGCTCTGACTCATCTTGTCCAAGCTGTCAGTGCTCTCAGTGAGGTGGAGGGAGACAGAAGAAAAACAAAAATAAAACAGAGAGTGTAAGAGAGCAAGAGACAACTAATGTGATCATGTCATTAGAGACTGCATTCTAAATGATACACAACAGGGAACTGAATTAAGATCTTTAATCCCCAGTGTTAAGTGTTATATTTTCCTTGTTCAAGGAGCAAAACCATGTGCTGACATTCAAATTGGTAATTTCTGAAGGAAATACGCAAAGGGAAAACAGCATCACTTACATTGGAAGAAAATACTCCTCCTGCATCTTCTCCCAGGCCTGCCTGCAAGCAGCATATTCATGTTTCAAACTATGGCACACAAAAACCACAGCTACCTGTATCACATTTTCTTTTGCTTTGCTTGAAATTTTGATAGAATTTATTTATGTCTAGCAGATAAAAATGAAAATGGATGCTTGATTTTCTTGCCCGAAATACCCTTAAATTGAAATACATTATTTCCTCTATACCTACATCCTTCACAGGACATCTGCACAGGAACTGGGCTCAAAGGGGTTTGTGATATTCCCTTTCAGAAATGTGGCTGGTCCCCTAAAAAGCCAAACAAGCATTTGTCTCCTAAGGTTTAAGTGGCACGAGGAATTCTGTTGCAAACTCTTGCAAACACCCTGGCCCTGCATGCAGTATTGGCTCAGTCTTCAGAACTAATTTTTCACTGTCAATCACATGGCTTGTCAGATGGAAGTGAGAATATCATTTCTATCCCATCTCATCCAGTTCATTGCTAAAGGCTGCCATTTAGCTTTCCTTTCAGTGCTGGAGATGATGGATGGATGGATGGGTAGAAGATTATTCGGATCACAGAACAGATGAGTGCTGAATATGCACCAGGAAGAAAAACTTCCATATTTCATTTCAGAGAAATCATTAACCTTGTGAAGCCAGGTGAGTAGCCCAGGTTGCAAGTAACAATCTTCCTAATTTCAGAAACACTAAGTCATTAAATAGGATTTCAATTTACAAATCCAGTCTTATTTTTTCACTGTAGTATGCTAACTTTGAGCCACAAACAAATTACGCTAATGAATTAACGTTAGCAATTCAATTAAATAATGCTCTAATCATTAACTGCTGTGATATGGATTTCTGGAAAAGGCTATACAGCCTATATTTACTGTATTTATCTAGTACTTTTCAAAAACACCCTACAGGAATATTTTTCACTCTTACAGATTTAAGAAATGTTGTAAATTCACACTGTTATTCCTATGCTAGTCCTATCCATGGGACTAGGGAAGTAGCAGAGCCTGTATTTGTGACTCCAGTTCCACCTTTTGCCTTGATATCTTAGTATGTATTATGGCTAAATGATGATATCTGCCTGCACAAGCTGGTGCAAACTCTGAAGTTGCAGTTTGCATAATGCCAAGACCAACTATTCTGTGCAAATAAATTCTCCAAAAGCGGGCCCTGTGTTCTGCCACTGCAGGGGGAGTAGCCCAGGGGAAGGGCTCTTAGGCTTTCTGTGGTAAATACAAACCAGCACGAGTCAGCCCAAACTGCATATTTTATTTAAAGCCTCTACTTACATTTTGGCCAGGTAGCAGTGTCCTTCAGGCTTTGTGAGAGACATCCACTCCATCCAGGGGACCATCAGCCTGTTTTGAAAAGTGGCCCTCTTGAAATGCGTATTTATTTTCATCATTGTAGTTGGGGAAAAAAAAATCAGTTTATGGCTTCAGGTCTTGGCAAAACTGCTGCATTAATTAATTATAAGGTGGTTTTCTTTGTTCACCATCTAAGATGCCCATAACTTTGCTAAAAAGGGTGCATTAGCTCTGGCCTCCAATGGCGGTAGGCACCTTCCCAGTTCCTCAAGGTGCTAGCAGTGTATGTATAAGAATATTCTTATATATCAGTTCTAGAAAGTTAAAACCACCAGGAGTAACTTGGCAAAAGTAAGAATTGGCCCAAAAGATGCAGGCTCCAGCTTGTTTGGAACCATTGTTTGACACTTTTCTCAGCTTTCATGCTGCTATTCACTATCCCACTCCCTGAGGTGAGAGACAGCTCCCAGAGAGGATCCCAAATCCTGCAAGTACACAAGAACTTCAGTGAAGTGGCTAAGGGAATGCTGGCTTAGCTCTGCATCCTGCCTCTGCAAGAATCATCCCTACCTTCAGTGTGGTTCACATAATTACATTTGCTCTCCAAGGACCTGCAAATGTTTCCAAAAATGTTCTTATTAGAGCAAAGTAATAAGTAAGTACATAAGTGATCAATAGATGTGGGAAGATCATTTTAATCTGCCTGACGTTTCCCTGTTACATCATCTTAGTGAGAGGAAACATAATGAAATTGTCAAACTGATTTGTTGTAAATCCTGCTTTATTAACTGCACTGACTCCTTTATTCTTTCCCCTTATGCACACATCCTCTTCTCTCCAGAATAATTTAGTTGTAGGAGCAGAAAATAAGTACTGTGAGACTGCTGGGAAAACCCCTGACCTTCAGCTATCCAATCACAAACAAAAGGTTTCCAGATACTTTTATAAATACATATTGCAACCTACTTCCACATCTAATATCAGAATGAAATAGTAGATTCTGAAAGGGTTCTGCAAAGGAGACTGATTCTGAAATTAAAGACCCAATACCTTGTTAGACCCATTTAGATTTTCACAGAGCACCATAAAGAAGTAAAGTTCTGTATTTTCCTCCTGCTTTTGATGAGTCACTGCTTGTGACATGGAGACACTGTGCAGACTTAGTGCCTTTATGAAGATTAAGTAGTCTTATGAAATGCAATTAGAATAAATATGTACCTGTCAATCTGTAATTACATTCAGAACAAACTTTACGTTACCAGCAGAGCTAGAATCCAGCAGTAGAGAAATACAGGCTGCCAGTTACGTATGTCCAGTCCATTTCCTGGATGAAGCAGCAGGCAGAGATTCAGTAGACAACCTTCCCTTCTGACTTCAGCAGTAATCAATTTATGCCCCAAAGGAAAAAATGGGAGCATCAGCCAGGCATTAGGGCCGTGTCTAAAAATACAGGCATATCTGGTTCATACGGCTACGGAATCAAATTCATCTCCCTGGCTCCATGGGAGGGTGTCTCTGGATAATCCAGTAAGTGAGAAGGAGAGGTCTGAACAGAAGGAGTTCTGGGAAGAGCAAAATGAACTCCTGTTTGCTGTCCATTAGATGAGAAAATGAACATGTGAATAGAAGAGTTGAGGTTTGGGTAACACCCCACAAAATGCAGTGCTCAGGCAAGGCCAGGCAAGCAGTCCATCCACACCTCTACCCAGAGATTTACCAGAAATTGATCTTAAAAATCTAGGCTAAGATTTATTTTAGCTATTTGATAGTACCTCTGGTACCTCAGTCAACTAACTCTTAGCATTCATCTTACCTAATTCTCCTTGTAAGGCATAGCTAAAAGGCATAACTAGAGCCAAACTGAGGTACCACTACTTTTATTGCCACTTCTACTTTCTGATGTGATTATGTCTGTCACTGGGGAAAAAAACCCCAGAAAATTGCTGCAGGATTGCAAATGTTGCCATGCCATGGATTCAACATACAGGCAAAAGACAAAACTTCTTCAGAGAAGTAGAGAAGATAATAAACACTAGAAGCAATCAAAATACAGGTTTGTCTGATATTGTAAACCATACAGAAATAATGACTTCTAATTGCTATGCCCAGCACTCTGTGTATTTAATTACAGAATTTCCTCAGGAGCTCTGCCCTTCACCTTGATTAAACAGTGAAATGCACATACAAGGCATTGTGCATATCAAAGTTTCAGTTATTTCACACACAGAGAAAAATATTCAGTGTCTCCACATGGAGAAATTCACTACTGCTGAAAATTATATGTACAGAGTGATGTGAAATGAGGTACCTGTGCTGGGGATGGGCAAAAGGGGAGCAGGGGCAGGCAGGCAGCTCACTCAGGAAGAGCAGGAACTCAGAGCATCCTCTTTGGGAAGGAAATTCAGTGCTCTCACTCTAGCAGGTCAGTGGCCCAGCAGATGCTTCATGCATGACCTGAAACAAGAAGAGGGCAGCCAGGCACTTGGAAATGCATATGAGGAAACTTCCAACCCTATTTAATTTGTGTTGGCAGTGACACCCACTGCTCAGAGAAAGTTTTAATTAGACATTGTCGGGAATTGGCCAAAAGAAGCTCATTAGTCTGCTGACTGTGACAATTGGCCACAGTGTGAAAACCATTCCTTTAAGTGCTTGTTCTGTCCTTCTCCCATGCTCCCAGGTAGCTGCCTAGCCAACAGCCTGCTCTGTGGCCAGCTCTGCCTTAATGCATGTATTTCATCTCGTGTAAATATTCACCATTCAGAAAAAGATTTTCCAAGCATGGATTTCAGGTATTTAGAATCTTGGCAATATAAATAGTTACACAAACTTGTACAGCTCCAAAAAGGACAACTGGGAATATTAGACAAGATCTCAGCCATAAAGGCACTCAGTATAATGGCAGACCATTATTTCTGGAGAGAACAAATATCTTAATATTTCAGGTTATTTACTCTATTCATATTTTCTTACTGTTCTCAGAAATATTTCTGAAAGTCTTAGGACCACCCCAGAGGAGAACAGGGATATATATTTTCCTAAAATTTTGTAGAATGAAAGAATGTTTCTGCAATTAACTTTTAACATATTCTCAATTTGTGGTTATGCACTTGCAAGAGCCTTCAGTTGGCTCACACTCATATGTGGTAATGAGAATATTACAAGTGCCAAAGGCTACAGACAGTGTTAAATAAGAATGAAAGACACTCCTGAACTTATCTAAACAAAACTGATCGTATTATATGAACTAATTATCTTCAATTGCAATGCCTCAAAATCTTTGGATCTAATCCAAGTTCTTTCCCACACAGATTTTCAACCATGTTTGATGCATTCAGAAAGAGCTGACAGAGATTTCAGACTCTTATTTCACTCAGGAAAAGCTAAGGCAAACAGACCTTCATTTCATTTGTTGTCTTGCAGCAGTCTGTAGTCTATTCTCATGTTCCCCAAAGAAACTACAGTATTTACCTAGAGCTTGCAGCAAGTATGCAAAACACTGTCCTGGTTAAATTGACTGCTGAACAGGAACAGTGCAGTGTGCTGCTCTTCAAACACTCAGTTTTACATTCAGATCCATCACAGTTTAAGTGTCTCTATTCTGTGTTCCAACACCTTAGGATTCACATTCACCTGGTACAGCCTTCATGGTCTTATTCCTTGGATTTTGTAGAGGGCCCAGAGTTCTGACTGAATTCCTACAGCACTGGCTTGTGCTTCATGCTACCTAAGAGCGATTGAGTATCACCTGCATTACCAAAATATTTACGCTTGCCTACAGATGTGTGCAGTCAATCATACAGGTTTGCAACCTGTATTATCTTAATTTGCAAACCTGTATAGGAATGTCCAAAATTAAATTCCTGCAGAAAACAGACGTGCAAGTTGCTTGAAACATTTCAAAAGGACATTCTTTTTTCTGTTTTCTCCTGTCACAGAATATGCTCTCCTGTCACAGAATATTTGGAAAAATAATGAAAGTGTTGTACTATGGAAAATACATTTACTCTAGCATGCAAGACATTTTTAATGCTTTTACTGCCTGACATATCAAATGAGATAAATTAAATACATGCCAAGCATCAGCAGACAAAAAAGCACAAGTGACAAACACAGAAAAAGGAGGGTGGAAAAAGCACTGGAGTTTCAAGGACATGGTTGTGGGATTTCAGACAAAATACTCTAGTGAACTTGTTAAGTCAACAACTCTATTCAGGCTAAGAAGTTCTGAAGTGCCAATCCCTTTGATGAACCCTGTACAGGGCAAAAAGGCTTTGGCCAAACCTTTCAGTGCCACACCATGCAAAACGATGCACTGGTTACAGGCCACTTTGTTTACAACCAGAGTTAGGAGAACACGTTCTCTACTGAAAGGACATTTTATTGCGATGCCTGGAGTAACAGCACAGGTAGGTAGAGCTATCAGCCCCACTGCCCTTCACATCTGGGCAAACAGAAGCCCTGTGCTATGGACATTGCCCAGCTTTCACTGACACCCAAATCAAAGTCGTCCAAGTCAACGCCATCCAAGTTGGTGTCACCCGAGTCAAAGTCAAGCAAGTTGAAGCTGACATCATCATTATCCCAGTCATCGTCATTATCTGAGCTGTTGTCATCCTCCAAGTCAACATCTGAGTCATCACTGTCCATGCCCAAGTCATCATTGTTGCCATGGCCACCCAAGTTTTTGTCATCATTGTGGACGTCCAAGTCTTTTTCTAAGGTACTGTAACACTTGTCCTACTTAGAGGAATTTACATGCCAGTAATTTGAATTCATATTATAGATGAGTTATGCTTAAATTCAGTTTCCATACCTAAGTGATTCTCTAACTCAACCCTGACACCTATCCTGCAACAGATACATGTTTCTAGTTGTTAAAAAAAGTGTAGGCTTTACATTTTGGCTTTGTGTTTAGGCTTTTCTTTCCTGGGAAGTTCCAGGGGAACAGAGAAGGTTTTATGTCTATAGAAGCTGGATATAAAACCAGGAAGAATAACCAGAAAGTGCTCTCCAAATTCTTTAAAAAATAAATTAACTCTTACTGTTAATAACAGAGTAAGATTAAAATACAAATAAAAGAATGAAAAATTAATTTTTATTAGAAAAGTCTGACTTCATTTTCACATTCTAAGGAGAAAAAAGGGAAAAACAGAAGTTCTGGGTTAACCAACAAGAGACAGATAATTTCCCCCTAATTGGCATACACAATTTGAAAGTTGCACTGCATTTCTTAAATTTTAACATGCAAGTTAAAACTAATTGTTGTAAGACAGCAAATACTAACTTTATTCTCAAAGTACCAAATTCACTTAATCACAAATTTCATTAAAAACCAGATGTTGGTCCAGCTAGAGAAAGAAAGATATGCAAGGTAATGGAAGTAAAATGGAGACAGAAGAAAAAGCTGCATTGTAACAAGTAGTTACAAATTTCATACTAGCTTTTATACTTCCATTACCCAAAGTTCTCCACCCTCATCACTCATAAGTGGTAAGGAAACTCAAAATAAAGTCTGTTTTAGCATTATGTATGTTATTCAGCTACTGCAAGCAGTCATGTTATGGTCCTTCTAAATGCTATACACAAGCAAATGATTTAACTGTCAGGATGACATTAAAAGCAGTCAAGAATACATTTCAAACTCTGACAATTCTTCTCTGTGACTATTAGAGAGATACGCAAGAACTCGGAAAAAAACCCAGTGGATTTTTATTGTTCTAGTGATTAATACATTTCTTTAAAAAAAAAAGTTCTAAATAAGAAACTATCTATACATTTATTTGTAAACATCAGAGCCTTTACAAGATCAAGACTGTTGCAGACATAAATGAACCTCTAGACCAATTTGGAATTCTGTTCTCCCTGATTAAGCAAGAAACCCTCCTTGCTGACCTCTCTACCCACTCTGGGATTGCTTGCCTGAGGCGTGCGTGGTGCTTGGCTTCTGCTGGAAGCACTGAGTTGAATTCAGAGCAGCATTTGCCACGTGGTGGAGCTGACTCGGGTTGGAGCTGACTGGAATGGTGGAGCTGACTCAGGTGGTGGAGCTGACTCGGGGTGGAGCTGACTGGAATGGTGGAGCTGACTTAGGTGGTGGAGCTGACTCGGGGTGGAGCTGACTGGAATGGTGGAGCTGACTCAGGTGATGGAGCTGTCTGAGCCAGCCTCACCTGCAGACAACCCCAGCAGCTGGGTTGGAGAGAGCAGAGTTGTGTGATCACGGAGAGGAACAAATGAGGGTGAGCAAGTCACAAGATTTTCTTCCTTCAATAAGCAGAGAACTCTTAATCCAGTGCATCTCCATCATTAAATTATAGCCCTGTTTAGTATTAAACTTCAGCTTTTTCCCCTGGATATTTGGATCTTATTATATATAATTTATATCAAGTGTATGTATCAAACTGGACATTTTCTGTGGCTAGAAACCTTGTCTTCTTTCAGTTTCATACTTTTTTTTTCTCACCTTAGACATAATGTAGTGTTGAAATTGTTAATATGGACTTTCAACACTATAATTTGGCAACTGTAAATTGTACTGCAGCATTTATATTAAGCTGTAGAAACCCTATTAACAAAAACCCATCATTCTTCTTTTATCAGATATTTGTGTGTTTCCACTTATTTCTGTTGGAAGCTCTGACTTTGTACTCTTTTCATGTAAGAGCCCTTCCAACCCTTTTGGCTTCACCAGGTTCATTCTCTGTTGATGTTGTTCTACAGTGATGCACAATACTCAGAAAACCTGAGATTTTCCTTGCATGTTTTGGTATCCATGAGTGGCAGACAAACAGCATTGTTCACCAGGACAGACAACTACTCAGAAGCACTTTGAGTTTGTCTTTCAACAAGGACTAATGTTTTCTCTCAGCTATGAAAGCATGAGGATAAGAAAAAAACCAAAGTGACCATCTTATTCTTCCTTTGGAATTCAAGGCTCAGTCTCCAACAAATAAATGAAAAGGGGAAATCTGACTTATCATGAAAAAAAAAAAAGAACACCAATGAAACAACCAATCATTTTCTAATTCTCCACAAGAGAGCTCTTGCCAAAACCTCAGTATTGAAATACATGGCTCCTGCTGAAACCTCACTGAGTCAGGCACACTGCCACTGCCATAACCTCAGCTGCTTGGCAAACTCTGCTGTGAGGTCAGGCAAGCGTTGCAATTCCACAAACTGGTGCCAACAAACAAGCAAAGGCACCTTAATAAAGGGCATTCCAATGCCTCACACGAGGTATGTCCTCTGACTGATTATATATGGCCTGTCTCAGATCCCATAGCTCTTGCTTTCATCCTGTGGGGTTTTCTAAGGCTTCAGTATAACCTATACACCATGGCAGCTGTTCCAGACTCTCTGTGTTGCTATAGGAACAGATTAGTTCACTTACGCTGCTCTTTTAAATGGTCAAATTGGGTAAATGCAGAAATCATCAACTGCAAAACTGAACTGATTACTCTTTTCAAGTGCGTTCTGAGCACACCAAATTTTAAGAGAAATGAATCAGCAAGACATTTGGCAACTGAAAGCAAAATCAGATCTGAAGACAACTTTAATGGGTATCTTAAATAATATATTTAAATAAACTATATAGCATGTTCACTTAACATTGAAATCTGCTTGCTACTCACTATATCATTATTTCTGGAGTGACTGTTCACAAGACAACCATCTTACAGGACAAGGTTATGTTTTGCACTTACAGAATTGTTTGTACAAATCTAGACTGAGAGAATGTGCATTTCCCACCCCTTCTTACTGCTCGTTATATCTGATCATCCCTAATTTCCTGTTAAAATTCAGCAAGGAAAGGAAAGTTTAGGAGGAGAACCATTTAATTAATAAATGATGCTGTAATAAGGGTTACATGGACTGATCACAAAGAAAAAGGCCCAAATGATATTTCTGTTGTAGTGAACAACAACCCTTCATATAGTCATCATATGTGATATTGTTCAAATATAGTAAATACAGTATTGACACTTAAACGGAGGAGGAGGGAAGGAGGAATTGCAGTTCATTATTCCATGGCCAGAAATTTACAACAATCTGGAATTCCACAGATCACTTCACAGACTGCAAGCAATTCAACTTTTGGGGTTTTTGTGATGCTAAATGTTATAGACATTTTTTCACGGATAGCATTCATAAAGTTGGGATTAAAACCTGAAAGAAAAAAAAACAAACAGCAAGGAAAGGGCATGTTTCTATAACACACAGATATTAACCACCTGGCCTGTCGTCAGACATTGGCATTACTTTATGTTATCAGTGGTATATTTAGTTCACACTGTGGTATTTTTTTGTCTAAAAGAACTTTGGATCTCTGAGTATTTTTTCATGGTGCAAGAGTTACTCATATTTTAGGTCACCAGGAATCTTATGTAAAATGGCTTTTACTATCATTGCTGACATCCATCCTGAGTGAAGGAATGGGAAACCTCAGGAATATCCTATTTGGACTTTGTATCTCACCTTTCTGAAGGCATCCACTGCTAAGAAGAGTGTAATAATTACTTCAGAGCAAAGAGCAGGTGGAGAAGAGCAAAGAATTGCTTTCATGCCCAGCACAGCAGCTGACCAGCTCTCTTTCCTTACCTTCTGCATTAGCAACGTGTCCAGAGGGGATGGGGCCAACAGATGGAGCTTCATCCCAGGGAATGCCAGACTCACCGCCCTGCAGGGAGCCTCTGGGTGTCCTTGTGCAGTGCAGGAGGCCCTCAAGGCAGCGGGAGCAGCTCGAGGGGAACGTTGCCAAAATGTCCAGGGTAAGATCTGAGAGAGGGAGATCCGGCTGGATTTGTCAGAGCTTGGAGAAAATGCAAGGAAAAATACTGAGTGTTACATTCTGAAGGGGAAACTGAAGTTTGGGATAAACTAGAGAGGTGAAGGGTGGGTGATGGTACATTGAAGGAAGTGGACAAGAAAGAGAGGGAAAAAAATTAAAGGAAGATACTAAGATAAAACCCTGGGAACTTGATGTAATGAGAAGTACCCCAAGAAAAATCTGTACGTGAACAATCTTGAATTAAAGATGGACATTCTTCCATGAGTAAATTTGACAGGGACTGTGTTTACAACTGTCTGAATCCCTAATCAGTTTTTGCTACCTGCAGAATACACAAGACTCGGATTTTTGTTACTCGATCAAAACTTAAATCTGTGACTGTATTTAAAATTCTGGTTATGCTGCAGATGCTCAAGTTCTTCTGCAATACTTTGACTAATTCACCTTCACTTCAGAATAACACAAGTATTCTTTCTTACACATTACTTTATTGTTCTTCATCCTACAGCTGTATTAAGGATATGACTCACTTAATAATGAGCGGTTTCTCATATTTTAGCAATTTTCTAGCAGGTTAGATTTTAACTGCATGTCCACAGGGCATGTCACAGGCAGAAAAATTGGCTTTGCCCACCCAGAGGCAGTGTAAACAATTGAATGCTTACACTCTGCTCCTCAGCAGGTCCTGTTATTGCAGACAGGACAAGCTCCCTGGAACTGATGGCCTGCACCTGCCCAGATCAGACCTAGAGAAAAGCCACGCTGTGTGCCAGCAGAAATTTCCACAATCCATTAAGAGTCTTCTGCTGAACAAGACCCTAATATCCTTTCCTCTATTTGTCCTGTGGGAAACATCTTTTTGGTATTTTGCAGCTCTAATTTTCCCCAGTGCTCTCTGTAAAAGAAAAAATCATTTGCTCATGATTCATTTTTGTCTGAGAAGCTCTGCACATGTCACCGTGTAAAAGAAAGCACTCGGTGCCAAGCTGTGAAGTATCCTGCATTGCCAATGTGCTTTTATTATTTGGTTCCTTGAGCTATATACTTTTTTAAAAATCAAAAATGAAATCTTTGCTTTAAAATCCAACCCTAAGATTGTCAGAAGGATCAGTCTAATGCTAACTGATTGTCAGTCTAATGGTTGGTTTTTTCCTTAGAGTGCCCAGAAAGCCAACAGAAACACTTGACATTGATTCTAGCTCTGGAATGGAGGAATCTTAAAGAAGTGAGATCTGAGCCAGCTTAATTGGCTTGGATTCTTTACAAATCTGGCTTAAAGTGGGTGAACTCCTCAGTCAATATAGTATTTTGGGAGGCTGAGCATTTTCTTCTGAAAACATGAGTTTTAAGCGGTGACATTTCAATTCTCTTGGAAGACAGCAAAAAAATAGATCTGAGAATTAAACCTCCTACATGGCCAGAGACCAGCAACAGAAAGCACGAAGTAGCTGCACCAACTTCTTCTGTGCTTCTGCCAATGAACTGCAGTGTTCACCTTGAGAAGTGCCTCCTGTGCTGGCTTGTAATCACACTGGTCTAATTATTCGGAATTATAGCAATAATCTACACATTTGATAGGAATATTCTTTCTCTGGATATATACAAACATCAGTAACTAGTTATGAAGTGGACAGATTCCACATAGCCAAAGTTGGTCACCTGCCATGTGAAATGTGTTCCAGTCACAGGACACACAGTAGCAGTGCCAGTTCCTTGTAATGATCCAGTGTATGTTCTACTTCTTAAATTCAGGGTACCTGTAAAGGTGAAAGGTGTCTTTTACTTAATTAACACAGAAATTTTTTCTTCTTAGTAACATGTAATTAAGTCTGCCAAAAATACCTACCCTATAAAATTGTTAGCACTATACTGAAATAAAACCCCTAAATAAAGCTCTCACCCCTATGCAACTTAAAACAAGTATAGAGGAAGGAATCTAGCATTGACCAAATCTTTTAAAACTGCTGTCCAAAACTCAAGAATATCAGAATATAACATTAAATTTGGGCATATACTGGCTATATAATCACTTGTGCTGAATAAAGGGTGGACAGTAACATCCCATAGCTTGGGCTCACAAGGATGTATCCAAGGTTTCTAGCCCATGCATGCACAGAGTAATTAGGTCACACAGTGTTAATGAAGGCAGATACCGTTGAATTCTGTGGTGAAGAGCTGGCAGAGCTGTACACCCTTTCCCAAAGGCTACAGGAGCACCCCAGTTTCCTCAAATACACTTCTAAATCCTGGCATCATTAGAGCAGAGAGTGACCCTTTCAGGAACTGCTGCCGCAAATGTATTTATGTTTTTACAGAAGATGACCTACATCATTAGAACAGACTACTTCTAACAAGGAAGTCAAATACAGCTTTTTTCTACTAAGAAACATTTATTATTCTCCTTTACTATGAAGATAAACAGCTAGTCCAGGAATTACATGAATTTTCACTGTGTTTTAAGACACTGCTAATTAGAACCTAAGGAAAGCACTAAAAATACTCAGACATGCAGCTGACATCTCCCTGATTCAACGTGAGAACCTTCTGTGCTAACTGGGAACAGTGACTAACACAACTGCCTTCAGTGTGTGCTCTTCCATGAACACTGTCACTGACAAGAACTTCTTTTCCCTAAATAAGATGGATAACTTAGGTGAGAAGAGGTTTTTTTTCACATCCTGAAGACAAGCGATTATTAAGTTATTCTGGAATTCAGAGAACAGAGCAAACATCCAAAACTTAATAAATTCAGAAAGCAGTAGGTTCAAGTTGCTGGGAAAAACAACTCCTGATCTGTATTCTAGGTCCCTCAACTGTAAATGATATTTTAAGCAAAAACTTTTTAGTGTTTCCAGACTGGTGGTAAAAGTCTGTGGTTTTGCTCTGACAAAACAGTAACTGAAAGAGCAATAGTGCAAGGAGCAAATAAATAAATAAAACACAAAAAAATTTTTGCTCTGTGAATCGTAAAACTCTTCAATATTATTGTTATTTCAGATTAAACTGAAATATTATCCCAAGACTTCAAAGGTTTTACTGGGTACAGGAATCATATGCCTGTGACAGGCAATTATTCTTCAGTTTTCTCTAATTCTAAGGCCACAGACAGTAGCCAAAAATAGCCACACTCATACGCAATAGTTAAAAATCTCCATTTACAGAAAATTCTGGAGGAATCAAATTTAGTATGAGAAAACTATGCCTTCTCATTTCTGACAAAGTGAGGTGCATTAGAATGGTATGATACTACTTCCCCAGCTTTTACTAACTCATCAAAGAAGAGAATCAGAAGAACATACCAACTTAGTGATCAAAATTCAGGCACTCAGATATGTAGTTAGAATACAGAGATACACCAGAAAAGAATTAATTACACGTTAGTGGGCAAAATTAATTCAAGCAAGGTACCACTCCAGCAGGAAAAGGTGCCTAATAATCTTGTCCAAAAATTGCCCCTAAATCTATTGTTTAGCTAATAGTCTTAGAGTAGTCTTAAATGCAGAGTAGTCTTAAATGCAGACCAAACAAGAATAGGTAATATAGGTTATATGTAGGACCAAAGAGTCTACATTTGTTAAAAGTCATAACTTTACTACCCTTGCATTTAAATAATTATGATTTATGTTACAAAAAATGGCAGAAAGAGCATTTTATGTGCATCTGAATAGACCAAGGTGCTGTGTATCCTCATCCTTCACAATTTTCAAAATTCCTGACTCTCTGATGACAGAGTTATAGTTTTCTACTAATCCCAAACATGAGGGCAATAGGGCATCATGCAGGTGGTACTCAAATGCAAGTTATCCAATTCAAAAGTTGTGACTTTAGAGCTGAGAAAAAAAAAATTAAAACCGCTTCAAACTCCTTTAACAATCGTTTATGTGGTTTTGAAATTAATTGCTTATCCACAGTTTCCTTTTAAAATTTGGATTCATTAGGTAGTTCTCAGCCTTTGGAACACAGAATTGGTGCAAAATAAACAAGAATTTAGGAGCTAGAAGTAAGCAAAACTTTGCTGATAGGAGACTGTTCACTTTTATGTGCCTCCATCTCTAGAGTAGTTCAGTGCTATTTGCACAGTATTTGCACAGAATAACAATAGCCCTTCAATTTAGAGAAACTCTGACAATCAGAAATGACTTTTCTTGGATTTAGTACCTAAAAAGAAAATATTTCATGTTGTTTTCTCCACAGCTGCATGCTTGGATTCGAACAGGTTAACCTTAAGAAAACTGGACAGTGATTTACCCTCCCTAGTTATACATAAGGGCTGTCAGATCAAATTTCCCATTTCTTGTAGGTGTATTTCTCTCCCAAGGAATCCTTGCTCCCTCCTGCTCACCTACTGCCTCATCTAAGATAATTCTAAATCTGTAAAACAATACTCCTTTGACTGTTTCCTTGGGCAAATTAGTAGGCCTGTAAAAAATCATTTATCCTGAAATGCATTCAGCTCTTCCTTTTTTAATTTCAATTCACCATTGCTAAATCCCCCAACCACCTACTTGAATTAAAATTATATCTGTCCATATCATTTGATACCATTTCCGTCATAAAACACTAACGAGACTTTGGAAAACATTCTGATTTTAAAATGTTCTGCCAGATAATTGAACACTTCCATCTAGAGCATCTCAAAGATATGGGATGAATCCTTAAAGTCAAGATTCCTAGGAAATTATAATTTTTACTATAACAGAAAGGTTTCTCCAGATTTAGCTATCTAGGATTACCATTACTTTGGACATGACACATTTAAGATTTATTTTACAGATCTACACTATTGATTTCTTGCTTAAGCACCTATGTGCAAGACTGGTTTCAGCAGCTTATCACAAATTCTTCAAAGAAACTCAACAGTAATGTCTTATTTTTTTTTTGGAGTCTAAACCAGATTCGAAATCCAAAGAACATTTTACACAAAACATATGTACAAACAGAGAGACTGCAAAGTGGTTATTGAGAATCTCAAAATTCTAACAAGGCCAAGAACATCTAATAACTTCCCCTCTGGCAACAACAAATCTTACACATCTATAAAACCCAGACTTTTATTAGATGCTGGGATGTTCACTGGTCTATATTGAGAAGCTACTGTTTCAGCATCAATATATTTGAAAGGCAAATAAATTCCAATAATGAATAGAAATGTAATACTCTAAGAAAAATAGCAGTGGTCTGATTGAGTTTTAGTAGCTGATATGGGTGACTGTTTCAGCACTGAATTATCACCTCCTTGCAGATAATTACCCTGGGTGGATTGAATGAGCAAACCCCGGCACACACCCCAACTCACTCAGATGAAAAAGTCTCGTGGGCCAAGCAGAGGGTGTCCACTCAGCATCAAACTCTGGATTGTTTATTAAACCAGTGATACTGGACTGTTTTGTCCCCTGAAGAACAGAACTCGTCACAAGCTGCCTCTTCAGTTTAGACCAAAAACTGCTCCCCTTAAAGCCTGGCAGTTCAGTTTTCCACCTCTGACCCAGTCCATCCCTTAGCAGTTTATTTACAAGGATGTTGTGGCAGCCCAAGGGAATTTATTCATTTTCCACATACAAGACACATACAAAACATTTATGAATGACTAATTAAGTTCATTCTATATCAAGCTTTTCATAAGTCAAATTAACTATGACATAAATGTAATTTGTTACAATTACATTCAGCTAGCTTCAACCGCCCTCAAGCAAAATTTCGACTATTTACTCACATAGCTGTATATAAGATATATAAGATACACAAACAAGGCAGTTTGAAATGCTATGGTAAAATATGCTCATCATTGGGATTTTTGCAATGGTTTTGAACCTTTAAGGGAAGGAAAGAAGTTAAAATTCAACGATTTTTCTTTTGTATTTATCCAATGATGAGTGCTCTGAAGTTCAGAGAAGTTTGCTGAACACAGTATCTTGAAGATTTCAGAACTGTAAGAGAGACCAAAAGAAAAATACTCAACACAAAAAAAGATCTAGCTTATAACTTGCTCTGCAATGTAGTACAAATCATCTGAGATTATTCTAACAAAAGGGAAAACAGCAAAACAATTTATGGGATTAAATACAGAATAGCAAAGTGAATATAACCACAAGTCAGGTGAACTGCAGATGTGGATGGCAGACATTTCGCACAGAACTACTCGGTCACTCCAAGGAGCCGCATTTATGATGAAAGAAATGGAACATTAACCCTATAAGACTCATTAGCTACTTGAAAATGGCATTTGAATTCTTTTTCATTTCCACTACTGATATCAAAGTTCGTGTGAAATGCAGATAAGCATGGTCATTTCTAAATTATTACAAAATGCCAAAAAATATATATTCTCATTTTTCATTAACATGATGCATTATTGCTATGACATTATAAACTGTATCAAAAGCTCCAATTTTCACAGAATATGAATTCCATTGATTGTATCTCCCACTATAACAATTTCAAATAAATCTGTTTAAGTAATGGAAGAGCATCTAGGATTCCGCTCATAACAATATAATACAAGTGAATACTTTCATAAATTAGGAACTAGAATGACAGTTTGCCCTTTCATCTATGGAATGAGGCTGTTTATACCAACACAGCCTTCAGTTGGACTAGAACCCAAAAAGGATAAAGAACATAAATTAAGACTTTTTGAGGGATGAAAAATTCCTCCTGATAAGATCAACCTCTTCATGAAAATGAAAGAAGGCTTTTAAAATGACCTTCTGAGGAAATGGTGATTAATTGCATGTCACTCATTTTCTAGATCAACACCTTGACTCATCTTTACCCCATTTTGCAGTCCTGTCTCCTTCTCTCCTCCCTCTCTTGCTTCAGGACATAAAGGGCCTTGCCCAGCCTGGCCAAGTAAAGGGAAGCAGCAGAACAAACGATTTGTTTAGTGGCAGAACTGCCAAAACGATTGTAGGAGATAAACTCTTTGTGCTTTCGCACAGCCCACACAAGCATTAGCTTAAAATATCACTGTAATGTATTTTTCAGTGTCACTTGCTGTTTATTCTGCTTAATGATCCTTTTCATTCTTTCTTGTGTGTGCACGGAATTTCAATACTGCTTTCGTAACTCATGATGATGAGAATATGCAGTTCGGCGGCTATAATTATTAGGCTAATAAATAATGTGCTGTATTGAAGCTATAAGTGCCTTCCTCATGAACAGATTTAAATTTATTAGTATATTAATAATAATATAGACAGTTAAAAACACTTGAATTCAAGCTGTTGTCCAATAAAGTTCCTCCAACACACAAGTTGTACAAGATAACTACAAGATCCCATTCACTTTAACAAACTAGTGTGTAATCAAATGTAGTTAACAGCTGGTCAACTAAAATACAAACAAATACCCAAGAACCACCACAGAATACATGGTGAACGTTCAGCAACTCAGATCATCACACCCTCAGCCTTACACACTTGACATGACTTATCACCATCTACACATATTATAGGAAAAAACAAACATTATGGTTAATCACCCAATTATGTTTGGTAACTCACAAAATGGAATTAAAAAAAAAAAAAAGAAATACCTTGTCACAGTCACTGCCCTTGGGAGCATTCCCACCACTGAAATTGCAGGTTGCTGAAGTCACCTTCGGGTGGTGTTTCATCGCTTGCCTCACAGAGCCTTTGGCAAGCCACCATCTGGTATGGCTCTAGGTTAATGCTGCTGGGAATACAGCTGGAATTCTGTTACCATTCCAGAGCCAGGGCTGTTAATAATTCAGGAGTACAGAGCTGAAAGTATTGCTGGGGATAACCTACGGCTTCTCTTTGTTCCATCTAATAATGGCACAAGGGAACACCTTAATTTGTTGCTGTTTGATGTCTCCACAGAGAGGAAAAAAAAAACCCCAAAATATGGCTTTTTCCTTATCTCCAATCCAAATACATAAAATAAGGTGCAACTTCCCTAAAAGCTTTAAGGTGGGATACTAATTTAAGGCATTCTGTAAGAAGAATGACAGTGCTACTGATCACTTCTGCAAAACAGGGGCTCCCAGCAAACACGGGATTTCATCTGGCAATACTTGGTCCCAGATAGAGAGGTCAGTTTTCCCGAGCTCAGAAGATGCTGGGGACAAAATAAATCTCCCTGGCCCAGGTGCAGCAGCCTGCAGTGCACCACCTGCAAGGACACAGCACGATTTTCATCTCCCAGTGCTTCACTGCATCCCACAGAGGGATGCGTTGCGGTGTAAAAATATGTTCTCTCACACATTGCCAGTCTGTCACAGAAATCCCTTCCTGACTAGAACAAGCAAGCAGACAGAACCAAGGCAAGGAGAAACCCCACAATTTTCAGTATTTAAGCAACTCTTATGGTCATTTTTATTGCAATTATTTTGACCATTACTTTTGCTTAGCAAAAATCCATTTGTGGATTAATTCCAAGTGCTGCTTGCTAATAATCTCTCAGAAAGAAAAACATAAGCCTTTGTGTGGTGATGGCTGAGCTGGTTTCAGCAACAGGTCTGAAAGAGACAACTGGAAATATCCAGCTACTTCTCTGTCCTTGTTGGAAAATAATCCCTTGGATGCTGATGAGTCACGGGGTCACAAATAAGCTTGTTGGGGTGAGGGGGAAAGCTGTACTGACAAAACATAGCAATGCACATCCCCTAACACTTCCAAGTGGCTTCACACCCCAACCTCTTCAAAGCTAAGAAAAAGGGTTGTGTGTCAGCCCTCACCCCTGGGGTTTGTTTAAAATGAATATTTTTAAATCCAGAGGAGGATCTCCAGGAGGTAATTCAGATCTGCTAGAGAAGCAGAGGACACCTGGTGGTGTGTAGTTGTTAGCATGTACACAACAATCCAATTCAGTTATGTGTACAGCTGCACCAGCAACTGTTAACAGAATTAACAGAAGCCAGGCTTTAAATAAACAAAAGATGAAGTGATGGGGAATTTAAACTGGTGTAATCACAGAAACACACAGAAATTTAAAGCAAACAACAGGAGTTTCTGATTCCAGATGCTGCCACTACTTTATGAAAATGACTCTTTTTACTTACAACAGTTACAGGCAAGAAGTAGCAACTCCACGATAACAGGAGTCTGCCACCTCCAACAGACACATGCCATGGAAAAGTAGGACAGATTCCCCATTACGGAAAAACTGAAGGGCACAAAGTTGTCAGTTTTGTTGGAGAAAGATCCACGGAGGCAAGAGCAGAGGAAGAACCAAATGAGCTGATTTTTGGGCAGCAGTACCACCATGTGTGAGGTACTCAGCACTCCCAAACCACAGCATTCCCAACGCTGTGCAGAGGAACCACCATCCACACAGAATTGTGCAGGAGAGCTGAGCCCAGCTCCAGACTGCCACATCAACTCATGCACTGACAGACTGTAAGTAATCAGATTTCCATATTAAGTTAGTGAAAATTGTTATTTTAATTAAAGATGCTGCTATTAAGATAACTCTGTGAAGATTCAAACTGGAACTTCTTATAGTGCAATATCCATGCAGAGACCTGTATATATCTCTTGGAATTCAGACACTGAACAGAGTCAACCTCTGTGAGACTCCTTCACTAAGGAGCTGGAGAACACAGGGGTAGCAAGACAGAAACAAAAACTACACATGCAGTTATGTGGGGGCTCTTCAAAGCATGCATTTTATTGCCAAAAAATGAAATAAAGGCTCAAGGTCACACTCCTGTCATGCTCTCCCACGTGAAATACACTGCAGTAAATATTAGAACTTGGCTGGAAAGGACTGAATAAAAGCAAAATACAGTGCAACATGCAGAATATTGTATCCTTCCTTACACAACTTTAATGTATGGACTCAATCACAGCCAAGAATTTAAGTGTGAAAATTTTGTTAAAAAAACCCTAAACAAGTACTTTTATCTTTTGAACCAGCACAGTCAACAGAGGAAGAAATCTTATAATCTCTCTTGCCTGTACCAACACAAACATGTGTGGTAAGGAACACCAGTGACCTGGTTAAAACCAGACTGGCTTAAAAAACCCCAAGAACCCCAAACAGTTGGTTTTAACCCACATCATTTCCCCGATCTGTTCTGATCTGAAGCCACGCAAACACCTACACTGATACGAGCGGCTCGAAGAAAACTGCTCCCTTCAACAGCAGTGCTGGCTGAGAGTGAAAATCAAACTGAAGACCTTCTGGTGTTTGCAGGCTTTCTTACCAAAGTTAGCAAAGCAAAACTTGCACTGAAAAACAGATTAGAGGCCAAGTTCAGAATCAGTATGAGACAGAAGATAGCTTTACATAAACTTTCAGATGAGCTCTGAATTTTGTCCCAGATGACGAGATTTTAGTCTCGACTCTAACTGTGCTACTGAAAAAAACTCCAATTGAAAAGTCAGTAGTAGATGCAAGAAACAAACTTTAGATTTTAGCCTGAAATACATAAAATTCAGTTGGGGAAGAATAGCAAAGAACAAAGTTGTAGGAAAGTTAAAAAACAAGGCCTTTAAGTTATGTGAACAAAATTCACCTTGGAAGCCTCGAGGTGAGAATTTGTGCTGGCAAAGTACAGGTTGAGATGGACTATTCTGCAATATTTGAGCAACCTTTTCCCCAGATTTTCTCTAATATACAAATATACAAGTAAAAATGCTCCAGATATCACAACCTCTCAAGAGTTTGCTTTGTTACTTTAATTTTTACTGTCAGCCAATAGTATAACTTCCTTCTGAAAGGCTACCAGTCTGTTAATTTTCAAAAACCTTCTCCTTTTTTTTACTTCTTTATTAGAATAAGTACATTCTAGGTCCATCCCATCCATAACAATATATATAAAGGCCTTTAGCTTCTATTTTCGTTTAATGAAATTAGATTTCTTTATAGCAGCAAAGATGGTGAATAGAGCCTAGAAAACAAACTTGATCAATAAGTCAGTAAAGGTATTTGAAAGCTTTTGCGTTAAGCTTTTCTAAGTCATGACAAAAAGAACCAAGCAATACCAGCTACTTACACCACCCTTCTTTGTCAGCTAATTTAAATTCTTAAGTATTTATCAAATCAGATTGCTTACTAGCCAGAAAGAAGTTCCCATTTACAGCAGCATGCACCAAATACAGTCCCATGCTTTTAAGGAGACTCTTTTAAGTTTCAGCCAGTCTACTAAAAATGGAACATTTAGAAAATTTACTTAAACTGGTGCTCGAGAATGTGTCCAATTAGTACAACTAGTTAAAAACCCCAAACTACATAAAGCCAATACTTAAATGGGTGAACTGTCATCCTATTTACATTTTAGTCAAGTTGACACATTAGACAGTCCCCTGAAAATATTTCTTTGTGTACTTCCATAAATTGTGCTTTTAGAGTTAGATTGTTCTCTCAAAAGTAATGCAAAATCTTTTGCTAACCTAAGCAGCAGGAAAGAATTTTAAATGTGAGGTCAACAAATCTACTGCTCTTTATATTGTGTGCCATGAAGTATTTAAATAATAATTATTAATTACAGTTAATATATATTAATGTAGCACTTCATATCAATATGTTATTAATACCTTTAAGAACAAAAATACTTTTACTAAGGAAAGAAGGAGGTCCATGATCTGACTTATGAGTAGTCAAATCAGTTCAGAGACATTACTGGGCACTGAACCACAACTTTAGGGGAGAACAAAAGTCTCCATGGTTGGAACTTTGGGGCCTTATTATTCAGAGTAGTAAAGATTCATTAGTTATAAAGTGATTATTCCTAATACAAACACATTCCTCTAGCATACTGTGGTTTCTCCTCCGAGAGTGGATTTTTAGAACAGAGACTTCAGAAGGGTCTGTCTGGCTGAGTCATTTGATGTAGAAAAGCTCAGAAGAGGAGAGGTCTGGTGCAGTTTTATGATGGACCCTGCCTCACATCGTTAAAGTTTGATATTTTTTGCCAATACCAGGACTGTTCCCTTGCCTCAGGTGCTCCCTCCCAAAATTCCTAATGCCCAGGGTCACACACAGGCTGATTTATCATATGCTAACCTACCACAATGACAATTGTGTAGGTGGTGACTTAACTGTGTATATCAAAGTGCTTTGTGTGTAACAGAGGGTTACAGAACTTTTCATGTTTGTTTTGAGCAGACATTACGAGCCTGGTGATGTCTAAAGACCTAATTGTGTTTGGAACTTAATGTAAGCATAAATTTAGCTCAGACTGACAGCCTTTCCTCAGACCAGCACACAGCATGGGCAGGGAATTTTGAAAACCATAAACCCTAGGAAGACAAAATGTGATCTTTGGGAACCAGATACGGGAAAGTGTAAAATCATGAGTGAACAAGGCACACTTCAATTTCATGAGGCACATTTATGCCTTTAGCACTCTCCCTGAGCTCAGACAGGTTTATTATGCAGGACTTGAACATTCAAACCATGCCAGGCTCAGCACGAGGAGAGCGTGAAGCAACCCTGAGCACAGCCAGGATGATTAAACACTGTGGGCTCTGTGTTTGTGTTCCACGGGGGATGTGTGAAGAACTGTAACGCCGGCAACAAGTCCTGAGGAAAGCCTCGGAACAGGATAAAATATGAATTAAAAAAAAAAAAAAAAAGGAGGAGGAAAAACAATCGAAGAAGGGGCACAGGATTGTGATGACCTAAAAAAATTAAGCTGAAGCGGCGGTGGGGTGGAAGACTAAATGTTAGACCCACGTGCTGAACATCATCTCGCTGTGCTGGGGCTGCTTGGTTTGGTGGGACAGCACAGCTCGGGGGTAGAATGGGAGCCGGAGCAGCCATGAGGGGACCATGAGGGGAGCACTGAGGGGACTCTGTGAGGGGAGAGCTGAGGGGACTGTGAGGGAACCGTGAGAGGAGCACTGAGGGGACCCTGCCGGGAGACTGAGAGGAGCCTGAGGGGACCATGAAGTGACAGTGAGCAGAGTCCTGAGGGCAGCGCTGAGGGGAGTCCTGAGTGGAGCACTGAGGGGACTCTAAGGGGACCCTTAGAGCAGCCCTGAGGGAACCCTGAGGGGACGCTGAGGGGACGCTGAGGGCAGCACTGAGAGAACCGTCAGGAGACCGTGAGGGGAGCACCCTGAGCGGGTTCCTGCCAGCTGCCCCCACGGCAAAGCCGCTGCGGGGGCGGCCGGGCCCGCCGTGCCCGCGCCGGGCTGCAGGGGGCGCAGTGCGGCGCCGCCCCT
>WBMZ01001188.1:0-60590 GCA_013400975.1 Atrichornis clamosus
ATATATATATTTATATATATCAATGCCCGTAAAAGAACGTGGGCCCAAAAAAGTTTACAAAAGGAAGAATGGAATGAGTACATGACCGTGACTAATAAAAAAAGGAATGTTTTGTATTGAAAGTTAAAAAAAAAATCATCAAAAAACAAAATAAAACAAAAAAAAAAAAAAAAACCCAAACCAAAACTAAAATGGTTTCTTGTGTACTGCAAACTGGGCCTCACTTCACTGTAAAGAGGATTGAAAGATGTTCCTTTTCTTCCCAAGCAGGTACAAAGGATGCCCTGGGCAGCACATGCTGGGATGCAGGAGCATCCCGGGCTCCCGCCCCGCTGGCACGGCCGCCCCATGGCAAAGTCATCTGAAATGAAGAAGCTAATGGCTCAAAAAGGTGAAAAAAACCCCGGAGAGCCTCAAAACGAGGGCTCCCTCCCCTCTCTCCGTGCCTGCACCGGCCCCAGAAAGCATCCCCGGGGAAGAGCATCCCCAGGGAAGATCACAGCCCAGGGAAGAGCGTCCCCCGGGAGAGGGGGATGCCGCGAAACAAATCCAGGTCGCCGGGAGTTTGGAGGAGACGAGCTCTGACGTCTCGGGAAAAATCTTTCCATCCTGACAAAAAGCTGAGGGAAAGGATGGAAAGGAGGGAAGGTGGCATCCCGACAAGCTCCCCCGGTTTTTCCAAAGGAGCCGGCTCAGCACGGTCAGCCGGCGGCTCCCGGGAACGCAAAAAAGGAAGGAAAAAGCTTTGCCACGACCGGGAGGAGAAACGTCACAAAACCTTCCAGGGAAGAGCTGACAACAGAAGGGGTGCTGTAAACACGGTCACTGCCCACAGCGGGAGGAAAATTCCAAGTCAGTCACCCAGCTCGGCAGCCGGGTGCGTTTTGGATCACAGCAGCAGCGTGGTCGGATGAAAAAACCCCAAACCACAACATCCCCAGGTACGTCGTGCTTTCACACGGGGCTGTTTCTAGAAAATGCCGAGGACGGTCCTTGCGACCGGAGCCGTTTGGAATTTTGAGACGTACTTGGGCTTGCACAACTCAAAATACTGTAGTGTCTGGTTTTGAGACTGAGGAAGAGAACAAAAAGCCTCCCGCATTTGCTCACGCGTGGGGTTATGCTTCCAATTCCTCCCGTGAGTGAGTCCTGAACGGAACGAAAGCGGCTGCTTCGAGAACTGGAAAAAAAAGAAGTTACTGGAAGCGACCCCGTCAGTCATCGTGGGAACAGGATAAAAAAAGTGATTAAGAAGAAGCTGTGGGTGTTGGGAGCAGGGATGTGCTGTCCTACACTGCTGGAAGAAGGCACGCGGGGAGCGCCGTCTCCTCTAAGATGCTCAACTCTCCGTGGCAGGGCCCGCTGCCTCTCCCACCCGACATTCCCAGGAGGCAACGACCTCCTCGGGGAGGGGGGCGGAAAAAACACCTCCAAACCCCTACCAGCCATGGGAAGAAAGGGGAGAGAAAAAGTGGGAGAGAGGAGGTGGGGTGTTGGCGGGCGTGTCCGGCGGAGAGAAAATGCCAGCGGTCCCAGAGTGTCCAACGAGCCTTCCCAAGGGCAGGCAGCTCCAGGAGCCGCCCGGGATCCTCGCCACGATCCGCACGGAGGACAAAGGCATCGCCCACTGAATACTACTACGTGGAAGGTAAGAAAATTCCTTGTTTTCTCTACACAGCTACTACAAGAGAACTGAGGAAATATACAGTCGGCGGAATCGTCACACAAAAGAGCCCATCACGTTCCCTCCTCCTCGGTAAAACGCGCCCTTTCCCGAAAAAATAAACTCTGTCAGTCTGCCACAGTTCCTTACACCTGCAGAAAGCTGCTCACTGTACAAAAGAGTTGAGGAAAAGGAGAGAAAATAATACAGAAAATTTAAAAAAAAAAAACCAAAAAACAACGAAGAAAAAGGAAACTCAATGTACAAGCAAGAAAAGAGGGAGGAAGAAAGGTTTAGATGCTATTGCCGTTCGGAAAGGAAACCTGCCAAATAGAAAAGAAACGTCAGAGTCACACAAACAAGGCTTCCGGAGGGTTTCGGGAAATATCCATATAAAAATTAACAGCAAATTCATCATCTCTGCTATAAAAAACTCTTTTTTTTTCTCATTTTTGTTAGAAAAGGATCACAACTAAAAACCTTAAATTAAAATACAAATGTTTAGGGTAGTTGCCCAGTGGCTAAAGTGTTGGCTTTCTGAAAAACTTTCCAACCTGTCACCTGAAAGTCCTCGAGTTTCAACCTGGATCCTTTTCCAAAAGCACCTTTGACGTTCCAATTCCCAAATCTCTCCCTAGGGAGCTTCCAATGGCTACTGTTAGAGTATGCATTTATTACATATATTTTGTTTTTCTATAAATGCATCATAAATATTTTTCTCAATAATTCATAGGAATCCGGTTTCTAAGCTTGGAATACATTTGGAATATACATTATACACATATATATATTTATACCTAACAATTTAAGCAATATCTCATGCTAGTTGCTTTTAATAAAAAGCATTCCAGTCTTAAAACCTGCATTTGTGTCTAATACATGCTTTGACAACCAGATTGATAAGTTCAATTACTAGATAATGTAGAAGAGAGAGAAAACATTTGAAAATTTGTTGTTAAAAATGGTTGAATTTCAAAGACCCAACAGTATTTGCCACCTTTTTGGCAACTACCTTAATTTTTTTTCCTTTTTTTTTCCTTTTTTTTTTTTTTTTTTCTCTGAAAGAGCAATGAAAGAAAACAAAACAAATCCAAACTTGTCGACAGTTTTTGGAGACGCTCTGTTCAGCTGATGCCTGCTTCCCACCATCATGCCAGCACAAGCCAAAAAGTCTTCCTTCCTGATGGCAGTTCTTGGCTTTCCCAACCAGAGGAAAAATATTCAGGAACTGCTGTGTTCTTTGTGGTTTGTTTTTTTGTTTTTTGTTTTTTTTTTTTTTGTTTTGTTTTTTTTTTAATTAATTTTTACTTAAGGCATTGTTCCTCAAACTTCAGAAAATCCAGCTGCACCAAATCCATCAATTAAAAAAAAAGGCACAAACTCATCTTCAGATGGCTTTGGAGACAATAAAGCCGACTCCATCTGGGCTACCGTTTCCCCCCTTCTCCTTCCCTTTCCTTTAGGTGTAAGATGAGTCCCTCATTCCCTGTCCCTCCCCGTTAAAAATACACCATCTCCCAAAGTTCCGGTTCCGACAAGAGCTGTCGCTGACTCACAGGCAGGCAAGAGCCATTTCCAAATATCCAAGAAATGAAACTACACGATGGGTCGAGTGGTTCAAGCGGAGATTGCTCAGTTGTGGGTAATCAACTTGTAAGCACCAGTTTTTATGTTAAGGTTCGTTTCATTTTTGTCGTTGAATCTTTGATTTCTTTATTATTTTTTTTGTTTTGTTTTTTTTTGGCAACTCTGCCAAAGACTTCCCGGGCGTCGTTCCTCTTTCTGCTCCCGGTGAGGACCAGAGGAAGAGTGCCCAACATGTCAGTCCTTTGCTGCTCTTCACCAGCGGTTTTGTTTCAGCAAATAGAGACTCAAAGATGCGGAGAGATTTGTTTTTTGTGTCGGTTGCTTTGCTTTACACCTGGTTGTCCTTCCGTATTCTGGAAATAACCGCGACAGGACGCAGGAGTAACAAGAGAGAGCTTCTTGGCAGAGCTTCAAGACGAAGACGAACAAACAGGAGAACTCCAGCTCGAAGGTGAATGCTACAGGGGAGGTTCCTCTTCCATGGGTTCGTCCTCAGGTCTGAGGAATTTCGCAGCCAGGCAGGATGGGAGAGGGAGGGAAGAGAGAAAAGAGGGTTGAGCACGAGACAGCTGGACAATCTGTGGTGCCAAGCCTCACTCCTTACATCCCCATCACCTTCGCACCCAGCCAGTTGGGATCAGCTGGCTCACCTGGCATTGAACTTGCCGCCAAGAAGGGGGTTTGGACAATCTGTTTTCACTTGGGCAACGCTAACCTTTTTTCCAGCAAAATAGATTTCCTCTCGTGGTCAGAAACCACGCTTGGAGCAGAAGGGTCCACACACAGAGCTCACGGCTCCGCTGTGTCCTGCAGCCCAGGAGGTTTTTTGGGAATCCGTGGAGGAGAGGGGATGTGGGGAACGCAGCAGCAACGGCTAGAAGGAGAGGATTAACCTGGAAGCCTGCTTCTCCTGCCTGGGCAGACCTGGAAGTGGGATGGAAAACCACTCACCTCTTCTCCGCCGGCTTCACGCCCACAGACAGCGACGCCATGGCCGTCACCGTCTCCGCCTCCTCGTTCTCACACTTCTGAGCCTCCACCAGGGAGTATCCCACCGTGGAGGCAAAACGCTGGAGTGAGTGCCAGTATTTGCCTGGGGGAGAGGTGAGAACAGGGGCATCAGGGCACCATCACAGCTCCCGCTTTCCCAAACCCAGCAGCCGGCTGGGAACTGCCCAGGGAAGACTCATCACTCCTACGTGACCTTGATCCGTGCTCCCTCTCACTTCAAGAGCCTTGGGTACTCAAAAAATAATTCCCTTCTCACTTCAAAACCCTCAGAAACTTCTAGACCTAAGGATAAATACAGCAGGAAATGTCTCCCTAACAAAAATATGGGAGAGGGAAGGAT
Source organism: Atrichornis clamosus (assembly GCA_013400975.1). Classification (NCBI taxonomy): domain Eukaryota; kingdom Metazoa; phylum Chordata; class Aves; order Passeriformes; family Menuridae; genus Atrichornis; species Atrichornis clamosus. The sequence continues at coordinate 4,602 of WBMZ01001188.1, forward strand.
GGAGTCCAGATCTGGATTCAGCTGCTGATTGCCACGTGCTTTTTGTGGGCAAACCACCAAAGGCTGAAGAAGTCCGAGGTGTATTTAGAGCCATTAAGGTTGGAAAAGACCTCTAAGATCACCAAGTCCAAGCTTCAACCTTCCGTGGATTTTTTGCGTTGGTAGTTTGAGGCCCTTTTGCATTGGAAAGAGCACAGGGAAGGCTTCAGAGAAAAGAATTTCCCAGAATGTCTCCAGGAAAGTTTCAAAACAAGGATTTTAACCTTCCTGGCTAAATAAACCTAAAATATCAACAACTTTCAGCAATACTCATGGAATCATAGAATATCCTTGGAAGGGACCTACAGGGATCATCCAGTCCAGCTTCTGGCCCTGCACAGGACATGCCAAGAATCCCACCCTATGCCTGAGAGCCTCTTTCACTTCCCATGCTTGTCCTTAATTAATGGGTGCCACAACACCCAACAGGAGTTATGTTATTTGGAGATACTTAATTGCTTTTGAAGAAATAAGAGCACCCTCTAATTGCAGGACAGTCTGTCCATACACAGAGATTTTAGAGCTTTTAATCCTAATTAGTGTTGGGTTAACAGTTGGACTCGAAGATTCTGGAGGTCTTTTCCAACCTAATCCATGCTCTGGTTCTGAAATTCCCCCTCAAGGGCTAAAGCCTTGCTGGGCATCGCTCCTGCCACTGCTGCCGGCACAGTAACACCAGCTTGTGGCTGCAGGGACCAGGAAACTGGGAAATGGGAACACGGAGCTGCCAGAATGATGGAGAAGTCCACTGGGTACCCCCAGGGAACCAGCTGGGTCAGTGGGACTGCACTCACTGTGAATCTCGATGACTTTCTCCATGGAATGCACCGCATTAGCGTTTGCTCTCTGCTGGAAAACCTTTTCTGGAAGAGGGTCAAGCTGGAAAGAAAGAGGAACACCAAGGAAATGTTATCACTGAATCACAGAATCCCAGAATGGTTTGGGTTGGAAGGGTTTTTAAAGCCCATCTCATTCCACCCCCTGCCATGGGCAGGGACACCTTCCACTATCCCAGGTTGCTCCAAGCCCGGTCCAACCTGGCCAGGAACACTCCCAGGGATGGGGCAGCCACAGCTTCTCTGGGCAACCTGTGCCAGGACCTCACCAACCTCAGAGAGAAGAATTTCTTCCCCATATCCCATCTAACCCTGTGCTCTGTCATTTTGAAGCTATTCCCCCTTTTCCTGTCACTGCATGTGATATGAAATGCTCTCCTTGCTTCACAGCATTTCCTTCTGTTTTCTAGGAGGTATTTTCCTCACACCTGATAGGGAGCTCTTCCATCCCAGCCCTGGCAACTCGCTCAACACAAAGAGAAATCGGATCAAAACTGCAAACCACACCCTCCTTCATGGTGTTTTTTGGGAGTTGGGTGCTGCAGAGCACCAAGTCAGGGCTCTGCCAGAAAACATCACTTAGGACAACAAGCCTTGGACATCCTCCCGTGTGATGACCACAGGGCACAGCCCTGGCAAAGTCTGTTTGGCAGTGGGAACCTCCCTGTGCCATCCCAGAGAAAGGCCTGACAGCACTGCTGAAGGGTTGCCTTAGGGTTTATCTGATTTCCCACAGAAAAACTAGAGAAGAGGAGACACCTTCACCCTCCCCAGTTCTCCACTCAGAGCATGGATTCGTCCCAAACCTCCAAGGTTGGCTACCCAAAACAAAAGATGTCCACTGCTGGTAATTGTGCCTGAAAACAGCACTCAAGGCCCAACCAGGGATATTCCACAGCAAAGAACAGCTGGAGTTTAATAGTTTAAAAAAAAATTAATCTATGGCAAAGTTTAACTGCGACTTCTGCTCAAAGCCAAGAGAAGCTCCAGCCAAAACTGCTCTTATGAGCACATGGTAGCCATTCCATAGGTACTTCATGGAATGCTGCATTCCAGATTTAGTAATTATGGACTGCACTTTTTATTAATTCCCCACTCTAAAAATAGTTCTGGTCCAAAGTAGTTTCCGTATGACATTAAGTGAAGGCAAAAGCAATTCCTGGATGAGGCTTTCCATCTTCTCTTGGTTGACACTGAGACAAAGCACATTCCTGATTCCAGAGCACACTTCTCTTCCTGAAATAACACTCACAGACGGTAGCCTCAGCCTGTGAAACAGGGAAGAAACACCTCTGAGCATGAGACACCTGATTATTATCACCACCTTGTTTGAAGAGCAAAGGCTGGTGATGCCCACGATGGACTGAGCAGCTCTGCATGGTAGTGCGAGAGGAATGGTGGCTTACTGGTCTGGATTGCCTCAGCAGGCCTCAGAATCATGGAGTGCTGTGGGTTAGAAGGGATCTTAAAACTCATCTCATTCTACCCCCTGCCATGGGCAGGGACACCTTCCACTATCCCAGGTTGCTCCAAGCCTCATCCAACACTTCCAGGGATGGGGCAGCCACAGCTTCTCTGGAAACCTGTGTCAGGCCCTCATCACACTCACAGCGAAGAATTTCTTCCCAATATCACAGCTAACCCTGCCCTCTGCCAGTTGGAAGCCAATCTCCCTTGTCCTATCACTCCAGGCCCTTGTCCCAAGTCCCTCTCCAGCTCTCTGAGAGCCTCTTTAGGCACTGGAAGGGGCTCTGAGCTGTCCCTGGAGCCTTCTCTCCTCCAGGCTGGACCGCCCCAGCTCTCTCCAACTGTATCAAAGTCTCTCTCCCTGTACCAAACCCACCTTTGATTTCCAGCTGAAGCCCTGTGAGCTCTGCACAGTCCCATCACCACAGCAGTGCAGGTCCATTCTCGAGCCACCTTCCCCTCCACACTCCAGTGACCAGCTGCACAGCCCAAGCCCTGGTTTAATTTCCTGGCCCCTTGGAACCCAGCCGGCTCCTGCCTTCGCACGACGCCTTTTCCGAGGGGGGAGTTCTGATCTCCGCCGGTGGACGCCGGTGCTCTGGGGACTGGCACCGTTCCCCTCATTTCCTACCAGTCCCGGTGGAGCTCCGGGATGGCTCCTGAGCCAGCCCAGCTCCCCACAGCTGCCTGTCCATGTGTGTGCAGGCAGGATCCTCCAACACGCTGTAGATCAAACTGCATCAAAGGGCCGCGGCACAACGCTACAGCCGTTCCCCCCGACTTCCCTGCGTTCAAAAGATTTGAGGAAAGACCTGGATAAAGCGAGTGTTTCCTGCTTTCTGATGTGTGGGTAAACTAGGGAATATTATCCTATGTGCACAGCCCACCAAGGACAAGTGAGAACAGGTCTGTGTTTAAGTGTTTTGAAGTGCCTTATAGCTGTGATTTTAAAAAATCCATGTTTTTTACCTTTAAGGATCAATTCACTCTGCTCAATGAAACCACTCAGGCAGCTCACAACATCCAAGGTATCCTGAGCCCTGAGATCTCCCCACAGCCTTACATTCCCAGACACATCCCTGGCTTGGATCAAGCATTTATTTATTGCAAGCAGTTGCAGTCAGCTGCCTGCATCCTAGGAGCATGTTGAGCAGGAGGAATGGCATCCTCCAGGTGTTATTCCCACTGCCTCCCTTCCAAACTGCATGTGCATCCTGCACCCAAAGGTGAATGGAGCCAGAGGAACTTGGCTTATGAGAGATGGGCACTGCAATAAAAACCTCACAGAATCCCAGCATGGTTTGGGCTGAAAGGGACCTTAAAGATCACCCAGATCCACCGCGTGCCCTGGGACACCTTCCACTATCCCAGGAGGCTCCAAGCCCCATCCAACCTGGCCTGGAACACTTCAGGGATGGGGCAGCCACAGCTTGTCCGGGCAACCTGTGCCAGGGCCCCAGCATTGAATCTCCCCTGCTTCCATGCTGATGTAGCAGCTGACTCCAGAGTTTTCAGCTGTCCCAAGGCCTGAGTGCAGGCGGCATCCAACACCCATGCCCAGAGCCTTATCAGAACTGCCTGGCCAAGCCCAAGGAGCGGATGCTCCCTGGACACTGGCAGATGGGATGCTGGATGATGGAAGCAGATGCTTTTGATGAATCCCAGCTGGTTTCTCTCTGGGCCTGGCTGCTGCGGCCTCCCCGGGCACTGCTGGCTTTAACACGCAGTGTGGGTACTGCAAGACAGAGCACTTCCCCAACAGGCTGAAAGTCAAACTGATCTGCACCCCCACTTGCAGATCCAGGCCCCCTTTCCACCCTCCCAGACACCTGAGAAAGGCTGATGGTCACTGAACTACAACCACCCCTAGAAATCAGCTCCCACTGGAGACAGACCCACTGCTTGGCTTCTTTGCTGCTGCACCTTGGCCCAATCTAACAGCACTCAAAAGCCCACAAACACGGCTGCAAGGTGCACCAGAGGAGGCTTAGGTTGGATATTAGCGAAAAGTTTTTCATGGAAAGGGTGCTCAGGCATTGGATCCAGCTGCCCAGGAGTCACCATCCCTGAAGGGATTTAAAAGATGTGCAGATGTAGCACTTCTTCCTTAATCCCACTGACACTAAAAGTGGGGGGGAAAAGGCAGAAAATCCTTTATCTAAAGGTTTCTAAAGCTTTCTCTGTAGGAAAATACCCTGAGCTCTCCAGAATCCAAACCCTGTAATTTCCTGCTGTACTTCTCTGTCTTGCTCTTATCTTGCAACCACCCCTCCAACCTTTCTGGCCCATTTCTCTGGTGCAGATGAGGCTTCTCCTATGCACCAATGTGAAGAAAATACAATTCCAAGGAAAAAATCCAACTGCCAAACCATGTCAAGCAAGCTGCCCCACACAGCAGGCACCAGCTGTAGGACTAGAGAGGGGAGCAAAGCAGAGGGAAGGCTTGGACAACAAATTCAGAAATTAATTCAAATAGTTATTTTTCAAAGAACACAAAACAAATTATTTGGAGAAAGAACAAACCCAAAGCCTCAGCTCTCAGCTGCTGCACTCCTTACAATACAGACTGCAAAGCACAGGTGGCTTTGAAGCATAAAACAAACACTCTTTAAAGCAACGAGCGTCAGAAGGACCCAAAACAATGACGAAAACTCGGCAGGTGGGAGGAGGAGATGCCCAGATCCAAGGGGGTGATGTTTTGGGGGTGCCAGTACCTCGTTTCCCAGCAGGGCAGACACACAAGCCTCCGAGGCGTCGCAGATGGCCGTGAGGTCGTGGCCACCTTCGAGGGCCAGGACAACGCGGCCCCCGGCCAGGCCCATCAGCTGCTTCGTCAGGTACCCGAAGCCTGCAAGGAGGGAACAGAGGAAATGCAGGAGAAGGGCAAAGGTTGCGCCTGGAATCAGGCTCCTGGCGAAGGATCAAAGAATTAGAGAGAGGAATTACATCATATTAAAAAACCACAAGGGATTTGAAAGGACTCAACGCATAACACAAGCCAGGTTGGGGTTTAATACGCTCGCTGCACAATTCCAGCCGTGGGTTCCCCGGGATGGATCCGTCTATCCCCCACGGGTGCTGTGCTGGAGCTTATCCCAGGTGAGAGCACCACCACCCTCCCCTGCCACCTCTCAGCACCCCGAATGAAACACAGCAGTGAGCATTCCCTCTGGAAGGAGGGAAAGGGGAGGATTTTTGCACTGCTTCGGAAGACGAAGAGCGGGAGCAGTGGCGGGGGAGGGAGGAGGAAGGGAAATCAGTACAATTTCAGTGGTGATAGCAGCAGTGCAGTGCCCCAGAGATATTTGACATCTCGTTCTCAGCAGACGGCTCTTCCCATATATAATATGCTATAAAAATTCCAGGGGCACCCGGCACTTTGATCAGATGACACACAATACATTTCTTTCCCCTTTAAACAAAACAGAACCAAGCTGTGAGGATTTAAAAAACGTGTCCTCAAAGCAACCTTCTCCATCAAAAAAAAAAAAAAAAAGGAAAGGAAAAAAGAAAAAAAAATCAAAAAAAAAAAAAAAAAAGAAAAGAAAAAAAGAAAAAAAATTAAAAAAAAAAAAATCAAAAAGCCAAACAAAGAAAATCCAGGGAATTTCTACCCTGCTTTCTGTTTTGGATTGGACCCCTTTGCGAACCGGCAAATTAACAAATTAACAGGCAGATAAAAAGATTCACTGCTGAGCCCGCAACTGTTCTGTGAGAGGAGCAGAGCATGGGAAATTCAAGCAGCAGGTAAACAGGACCTTCTCCTTCCAAGGTGTTTCTGGATATCTCAAAGAACTTGTCTCTTGTAAATCTGCATCACCTTATTCTTACAAAAAGTTTATAGGTTCAGCTCCCTTAAAAGGTTTTGAGTTCATCATAGAGAACAACTTTCTGGCTGAAACAAACTCTTAAAAAATAATAATAAAATCCTTTTTGCAAGAAAAGCTGTCTTCTGGATTAACGTGAATGAAACAGCGCCAGGTAACTGGGGGAGAGGTGGGGGGTGGTGGAATTTCAGTGCATCTCCCAAAAAAATCCTGGACCCAAAGCAAAAATGAAGTTTTTGTGGGTCTCTGTAATTAATTCGGAAGTGGAGAACAAAAATATTCAGCTCAAATTTTTAAAAAGGTGTATCCTGGAGGAAGAAATGGACTTGTAGTAGCACTGAGAGTGTTTACAGCTGGCATTGCCTTTTTGTGCAATTTTACAGTAAAACCAGCATAATTCAACAGCTGTATCCTGCAGAGATGTGACGACTACAAATGAATTATAGAATATTTCAAAATTGAAATATGCAATGCTTAAAAAAAATTAAAATTAAGGCTTCAGCCAGGCCAATATATATATTAGAGAAAGGTAAAAGCCATGAAAATTCAAAGAAAAAGGCTGAAAAGCTTTGCCATTGAAATGAAAGATCTGAAATAGACCCCGAAACATAAAATCTGGGAATACTGTCCTTTAGTCCCTAGAACAGCAGCAGTTGTCTCTGCTCCTGTAAAGGCCCAACTTACATTTTGCTGACAGATTATATCCTCCCAGAGGCGTGGGATGCCCTTCCACAGCATCGAAACCAGATGACACCAGCACCACATCTGGGGCAAACTCGTTGGCAATGGGCATGACCACTGTCCTGCAACACAAAACAACCACGGCACACACGTTACGTTGGCTCCCGAGCAAAGGCAGGGATGGCTGAACCCTCTTATCAAACCCGTTATCAAACCTGGTGCCATCATCCCATGGTAGCCAAGCCCATCTGTTTTCCTACTGAGCGAGAGCCTGGCTGGCAGAACTCCTTGCACACTCTGTGGTTTCCTCCATCAAAATCCTCGTGTTTTGACCAGGGGAATAACTTGTCATGCCCTGTGTTTCCCACTTGGGATCGTATCCTGCTTTACATACATGGGAACAAGGAGAAAATAAGAGGGCATCTGGCACAGGCTGCAAAACTACTTGGAAAACCTCACTCCAAGGCACTATCTCCATGTCCTCCTTCAAAAGATCACCTTTAGGCTTTGCAAAGTGATTCCTTTCTCCCTTGCTGCACTTTTCATTTCCCCTAGTGAAGGGCTGGGAATGGGGCAAAATCCATGGGGCAAAAAAGCTTTAGAATGTAAATATCCCACCCAAATCCACCTCTCCCAACGCTGGTTCCCCACCCAAACACACCTCTCCCAATGCCAGTTTCCCCTCCTCTGGTGTTTTGTTCACTAAAAACAGGATGGAATTGCTCAGCATCCATGACCTATTGATTGTTAAAGTTGGTATTTCAATGAAACAAGAGGTCTGTTCCTGTGGTTTCTCACCAAAAGACCCTTTCCCTCTTCTCTCTGTTCAAGCTCCCCAATTTCTCTTCAAAACCTACACAAGATCCCATTCCCATCAAGACAAACTTCCCAAATTACGTTTTCTCCATTATAACTGCACCCGCTGAATGCTGGATGCATCCCCTAGGGCACCCTGACCTGAAGACGCCAGCATGTTCCCATTTCCCCATCCTAGGAGGAGCTACCGGCCAGGATAACTTTCTACAGCATGAACTGAAGTTGTTTAATCCATATCCCAAACCTGTAAATATCTTTGCACACACGAGAAAGTCACTTTATTGAGTGGAGTCATTACGTGATGCTCTAAAATCAGAGCCCAGGGAGGCCTGTTCCGTGCTGAGATGGCTCAAGTGCTATCAGGACACTCATAAAAACTCCCATTTCTTGCTGCAGGGACATTAAACAGCCACGAGACAGCTGCCAGAGCCAGCAACTTGTGTGAGCCCCGAGATCCATCTGAGCTCGTGCCACCACCCTCTGCAGAGTTTATTTTTAACGGGGCATTAACATCTGCCAGGCACTGAGCGACTGCCAGCGTTGGGCAAACCCATCCCAAAGTTTCCACTGCCACCAGGGAGCAGGGACAGCTGGTGGAGACACTCAGACACCATCTAGTCCAGGAAAAAAAAACCCAAAAACCACCTCCCAGCTTTATTTTTTCCCCAACTAATTGCCACAGGAACCCCAGAGCCTCCTGCAATCTTCCCGCTGCCGATCTCTGCGCACAGACACAGAAACTTCTGCAAAACAAAGGATATAATTTCCCCTTAATCCACCCAAAATCCCAACAAGGAATTTTAATTTTCTCCTCTAACGACGTGATTGCTCTATACATTTTGTCCTTGGGGGATGATTCCGCAAGGAAGACAAAAGAGCACAGTTTTGGCTGATGACTTTACAGTTTAGTGCAGCCCACAGGAGTTTTTAGGAGAAACCACCTCCCTCACCACGGACTGAAGCAGCAATTCCAAAGTAAGTGCACGCGGCCGAGGGTTTTCTTCTCCCTGAGCTTTGAAGTACTGCTGAGCTCTTTCATTCCTGACCGAAGGAAAACTGCTAAAATAATCAGATTTAATTTCCCCCACCCAAGTTACGGTGCCGTGGGAGCTGCCAGGATCTCAGTGGAAGTGTGGGATCACCAGAGCACCCCCAGAGTGTGGGGATGGTCCGTCAGCACCGAGCAACCCACGGGATCATGGATCCTAAGGATTCTTGGCCATGGGACAGCTCATAGAAGCACGGGATGGTTCAGGTTGGAAAGGACCCTGAAGACCATGAGCATCCAAGGATGCCAAGCACAAAGGCTCCCGAGGACCAGGGGCAGGTGGTGACCCTCGGCTGGAGGGGGCTGGAGGTGACAGTGGTTTGGAGGTGGCCTCCTCCAGCACAGCCACACGGCCCCCAGGGCTCACCCCCAGCCCTGTCGGGGTGAATTTCGGGAGAGAAGAAGCAGCGGCTGCTGGTTAGAAGTAAATCCATCGCCCTTTGACAGGAGGCAGGAGGAGCTGCTTTGAGGATGTCCAGAGTTCTCCCTGGTGCAGGACAGGGTGACCCTGCAGCCACAACTGGTCACTCCAGCACGTAATTCCAACTGGGAGTGATTATGAGTGCTGCTGTGTGTGCATGGGATGCTGTTGTCAGGTCCCTCAGAGCTTCGAGGAATGTCTCCATGAGGTTTTTGGGACCTTCCCCATCCAAACACATCCCAGCCCAAGAGCACTCTCCAACCCGCTCCTTTCCCCCATGACTCCCACCCCTCAAGGGCTGCCCTTGCTTTTGGCTTTCTCCTCATTCCAGTACGACACCAGTATTCCAAAGCCACAGTCCCAGCTCTGCTTGATCCTCTCCATGATGTAAAACTTGATCCAGGAGGGTCAAAGTCAGCCCTCCCTCACTTTGCCTCTTGAATTGTCAAACAGAAAAAAATCCAACGTGTTTCTGAGAATCCATCTGTGGACAATGTCTAGGGAACACCTCATCCAGCCTTTTGCCTTTTAATTTTCCTTGTCCACAGATAAAACCAGCCCCTTCGCTCAGATCCACCCCAGTAAAGCCAAATCCTCAACAGACAACAAGGATTAAACTGCAAACAATCCCATGGCCTTGCCCTGATGATGAATCTATAAAAAAGCCAGAAATTCAAATTATTATCCAGAAGACAAGCAGTTCAGTCTGGAATTGGGTCTTTTAGGGAATGGCTGAGGTGGCTGTAAAGTTTTTAACTGACGAAAGAATATTCCTAACACTGAATATTCATTTAACCCAAGTAGAATCTTTTCAAACACAAGGAAATTGAAACTTCCTAAATTTCAGAGGGTTGTTTTGCTTGCTTAAAATAAGTAAAATCCTTTTCTTTGCCTGGTTACAGCTGAGCTGAACAGAGAAAACTGATGGCTGCAAACAGCAAAACCTCCCCATCATGCTCTGCAACCACTTGAGAGAGAGGGAAAAAAAAAAAAAAAGCATTTTTACATCTATTTTCCAGAAGGCTGAATGGGTAATTTTTAGCCTGGTATTAGCCAATTCACCAATTAAATGCCTAATAAACGACAGGCAGATTAAACAATCCTACAGAGGATTGTTTTGGGGTTTAAATGCTCAATTGCAGCGAGTAAATTGGTGAAACTTAGAAGGCTGAGCATTTTTTAGAGTCTTTTTCCAACTGTTGGCCATATATACATATTTTATATATATATATTTGTATATGTTAGGTATATATTTATATATGTTAAGTATGTATTATGCATATATTTATATGCTATATATATTTTTTATATATCATGTATATTTTTCTATATCTGTTATGTATGTAGCATGTAGAAAACTATATATATTTTATATATATAAACCAAAAATGTTATCCACTGCTCCTCAGGCTAATCAGCCTCTCGAAAATTCTGGTCTTTGTTTTCTCCATGCATCCATCTCCACAGTCATTTACTATGTCAAAAGGGATTAGGAATTTGGGGGATGGAATCGGCATCGAGGGAGCATGAAATCGGAAATACAGCAACAACCGTTCCAGGCAAAACATCATCATCCTCCCCCCTCCCCACTCCTGAAATGGTTTATGGATCGAAGGAAAAAACCGAAATCCCCCCAAAATTGGTTCCTGGACTTATTTCACGCTTTTTGAAAGCGGCAGGAGAAGGGATTTTCCAAACAGTCCTGGCTTTTCCTTCCGATTTAGGTGTTTTAAATAAAAATGAACGTGGAATTGAGCTGTAGATGGAATTATAATTGTGGATCCCCTTGGGATAGGGGAAAAAAATTCTCTGTCACGACACAACTTCTGGAATCATTGGGAAAACTTTCTTGCAGTAAATTCAGAGGGAAACTCCTGCAGATACTACATTTTAATTCCACTAATTGCTCTTCCCGTGTAATAAGGAACCAGACGGAGGCTTCCCATTTTTCCTGCAGGTCTCTTAGCTGGGTTTGCACACGGAACGGGAGGATTTAGAGAAGCAAACACAATTTCTGCTTGTATGAAACGTTAGGGAACGACACATCCTGGTTAAAAAAACCCCCTCCGAATTTTACAACTGTTTGTTTCTATAACTACGGAACAACAGCCGAGACACCAAGAACATTCTGATGAGTTGAGGACTTTGGAAATGACGTGCCCTGCATTTTTCCCATTAAAGTCGAATGCATTTCTGCCCGATCTGTGAAATCTGGGATTGCCCACATGCCTGGGGGGTGAGTTCAGCCGCAGGGCCCGCGCCCGGCGAGCGCTCGGCCGAGCTGGGATGCTGAGCTGTCTGCGGCAGAGCCGCTGCCACGGAGGGGTGGAGGAGCTCCCAGCTCCCAGCAAACTCCCCAAATCCCTTCCGAACATCTCCACCCTGTGTCCCCCACACAAACAGGGCACCCTAAGCCAGATTTCAGCCCCGGGTTAGGAAGATAGTAAGTGACAAAGTGCAGGGAAAGACACATTTTTAACTCTTGTTCTCACTTTTGGGGGGATTAAGGACCATCCAAAGGTCAGGAGAGCCTGGGCTCCCCAATTCTGGGCTGCAAGACTGGGGAGCTAATATTTGGAGACAAAATCACAGTATGAATATCACTGGTGTAAGTTCCATTTTTTTTTGGATGGAGCAAACCCGCACTGAAACAGGTTTTCAGTGTGGGGATGAGTGGTTCCACTAGGATTTATTTATTCCCTCATTTCTCTAATTTAGAAGGACCATTATGTCAGTTATTTTCATTTTTTAAATCCATACACTGGCTCACCCTGAAATAAACCAACAAAAAATGAGAAGTATGTTGCTTATTTAAATCTGCTCCTTTTACACTGAAAAAAGGACTGTTTCCCCCTAAAAGCAGATGGGCATGTAAAGAGTTAAGGCTTAAAAAAAAGAAAAAAAAAAAGTCTATCAGTATCTTTGCCTAGCTCAAAGGATTTCCACTGATTCCTCTCCAGACTTCAAAGCCTCACAGTTTGGCATTTGGACTGGTTTGAATTAAAGCTCAGTTCTCCACTGCGAGTTTCCAAGTTCATGGTGAAAATGCCTCCTGCTTCTGGAGTTCATTATGGCCAATTTTCTTATCTTTTCTTCATCTTCAGTTTGATCCCCAGCAAATGCAACGTGGCATTCGATGGGGTGGAATAACAAGGTGCTGCCTTGAAGGCATGTATTGTCTCAAGGGGCTAAAGCAAGAAAAGAAGGAAAAAAAATAGGATATATGACCCATTCCGTTCACTTTCTAACTCTCAGGGGACTATAAATTGCAAACTTCAAAGCGTTATTTTACATTAAAATCAATAGAAAGATTCGGGGGGGGAAAATATTTTTCAAAGAAGCTGGTTAAGATTTAAAAAGGTCACTTGATAATGTATTATCATGCCCAAACTTGGCATAAGATGAAAAAAAGGCTTCTCATTTAACTGATGGACTGAAGGTGTGCACATGGAGCAGGCTCCGGGACGTGCTGCCCAGGAGGAGCATCCCTCAGCTTCCCAAAAACTCGCCAAAATTAGGGCTGTGACCAGCTCCAAGGTACGTTCCCCAAATAGCTGCAGTCTCCGGGCAAACAGACACCAGGAATGGCTGGCAAAGGCCTCACTGTGCAGCCCTGAGCGTTTTCCAGGAGCCTGGAAACTCAATTAATATTTAATGTCACTCCGTCCCCAGCTCCAGGTTCTCTGTCTAATGAAGAGATCCATCTTGGTGACTGCTGGAATAACCAGACTTCCACTCTGGAGCAAAGGGCTGCCTTCCTGTACCAGGAATAGAACAGGGAGACAAATGACAGTGATCTGGTGTTATTTTAAATTGTGTGTATCCTCGGAAGGCTTTTTAATGGCAGAAAGAAGAGGGGGAAAAGGCTCTTTTAGCTCAGTGTAACAGAACAGAAATACAGGCACAGGGAAGAGCAGAAAATAATGCTCCTGTGTTGAATGCTATTCCATGAAGGTGATGTTCCAGAAATTCACATCCCATGTTCTGGCAAGTGTGCGTCTCCCCAAATTTAGGTCACTAGAGGTGCACTAAACCTGGTGAGAAGACAGAAAACCACTTGAAATGGCTAAAGGAGAGACCAGTTGGAGAGGCTGGACAGGGAAGGCAGGGAGTGGGACAGGACAGTTCTCTTAAAAAAAATCATGGAATGGTTTGGGTTGGAAGAGACCTTAAAATCCATCTTGTTCCAACGCCTGCAAAGGGCAGAGACACCTTCCACTATCCCAGGTCTCTCCAACCTGGCCTGGAACACTTCCAGAGATGGGGAAGCCACAGCTTCTCTGGGAAACCTGTGCCAGGGCCTCCCCACCCTCACTGGGAAGAATTTCTTCCCCAAATCCAACCTAACCCTTCTTCCTTGACCTGGAGTCAGGCAGTTTCATCCCACGCTCCATCTGGAGCCTCGAAAGATGCCATTTTTTCGGGAGAAGGCTTAGACATGCTCCTACAACCCACCTGCCTCTCTTGTCACTGCTGATAGGGAGGACATCCCAGCGCCACCTGAATTCAACCCCACAGCGTTGCTGCCCCTCAGTCACACTCTGAGAGAAGTGCTGGGTAACACTGACTTAAGAGATGTTGTATTTTCACTCCTAACACACAATAAGCTGCTGAGGAGAAGCCAGAACCCAGCAAGAAAAGCACAAACCCACCAGCAGCTCAGACGATTCCAACTCCTGGGGGATGGAACAGGAATTTTCAATACCTTGGGTGAATAATACTAAAATGTAAAGCTTATCAAAAGCCAAATTTAAGAGGACGGCGCGAGGAGAAAGAAACCCAGGCTAGGTGAAAAATACATTTTTAGGAGGAAAAATTCAATCCTACCTGAAAGCAGTCAGGTATTCCGTGTCTCCCATCGGTGGATCGAGGCCACCAGTAAATGCCATGTTAACATTGAAACCAACTCCTGCTCCTGTGCCCACCTGGAAAAGGGAAATGGGGCTTTTAATTAGAGAATTCTGGCAACGCAGCTTTGCTGTCCTAACGTTCTCCCAGTTGAATGTGGATTTGGATTCAACAGTGAGGTGGCAGTGAGGTCAGTTTTCCCCTGGTCCCCAAAGCAAGAGGGAAAATAAAACTCCTCCGTGCTCAGGACCAGTGAGGACCGGTGGTGTTTGGCTGCTGCTCACCCAAAAAACACCTCCTCATCAACTGGATCCTCTTCCTTTTTTGCAGGAGAGTGTGCGACATGTAATACCTTTCCATAATTCATTTTCAGCCTGATTCAGAAGCATATTTTATATTTCATTACAGTTGCAACTGGGGAAAAAAGTGTATTTTAATCAGAGTGAGCTCCCCCTCTGCTGGGGAAAAATAGGATTCACGGAGAAGAGATTTTTGCTGCTTGAGGGAGACGTGGGTGGGAAATATAAGTACAGCCCCCTCCTTGCATGTACTGCAAATGTCCCCATCTGCCCTGCCTGCAACTACCTGAGAGAAGGGAAAACTGAAAAATAAACCAGGGGTTTCCAGCAATTTCTTTTGCCAAGAAGGTCTTTGCATATAAAAAAAAAACCAATCAAAATTTAAAAATTCATGTGTTATACAATGCACAGCCAGAGAATTTAGGGTTATCTATTCATCTGGGGCTTTGATTGAATTTATTTTGTATTCTTTTATTCAGTCTGGACTGACATATCTAAAAATGACTCCAAACGGTTAAATACAGAGTGGATGGTGTAATCCAGTGTTTCCTTACAATATTTTGTAAGGCACATTCTTAAATAATTAAAAAGCAGGAATTAAGGCTGATGCACAGGGCTGTTCATTCACTGCAACAGGGTGGTGAAGCAGCATCATGTCACGTTTAAGTTTCTTTGGTGATCGAAGTGGAAACATTGATGTTTTCTGAGTCAGAAAATGCAAAACTGACAGAGTAAGAAGTTTTCAGACATCACCTGAAGTGTCTCAGAGCACCCCAAGTATTCCAAAGAATGTCCCTTTGATAAATCACTCTGAAGGACAGTATTTCCTGTGAGCCTAGAGGGAAAGGAAGGAAGCACCCATCCAGAGTTCAGGGACAAAGGTCTCCCAGCTTCACTGACCCAGCCCTCCTGCTGCAGGCTCTGAGGACACCACCAGGAACCAGAGGATTTGGTCCAGCAGCATCAGTGACCAGTCCTCAAATCCCACAATCTGGGGTGTAGCTGTGCTGGTGAGTGATGCCTGGGCAGGGCCAGGACAGGAGGGGGACAGGCTCCATGGCTGTGCCAGGAAAACGAGCGCTGGTGGTACAGCCACGGACAGTCTGTTCCTTCTGCATCTAAGAAACAACTTCTGCCTAGGAAGGGGAAATCCTGAAAAGGACACGGAGTGCTGGGACAGCTGGCAAAGGGCTCCTCTGGAACAGGTTGTCCCATAAAGGCTGGAGAGCTTAATTGCAGTGACTCATTTGCTGCTCGTTAGCCAAGCGTGCGCTGTCCCGCTAGCTCCGGCCAGGACCCGGTGCCCACGGCTGTCGGGACTTGGATCACACGGACTCCCCGTGTTCTTGGACGGGAACACACAAACCCGAGCGGTGTGCTCCCAAAGCAGCACTGCCAAGGTGGCAGCAGCTCCTCTCCAGGTCTGGCAGGGGCTCCCCAGGATTTTGGGAGCAGCCATGTGCGGTCAGACACGGACGGATGCTGATCCGTGCGCTTACCTCGTCCGGAGCACCACTGCCTGGAAAGAAGTTCCCATCGTCATAGCGATGTAGTGAGATATAAAGAACATTGGGATCGTTGTAGAAGGCTTGCTGAGTACCATTCCCGTGGTGGACATCCTGCAGGGACAGAGATCACGAGGGAGGTTAACACCTCCGTTAACATGCGGATTAAAGGCAGCGGTTTGGGATTGGGAGAGGTTTTCCTTGCTGCTGTGCTTTGTTTTCTGCACTTGTCCGACCTGGCTGAAGCAGTTCATGGGAAATGGGAAATGGGAATAACCTCTGTTGCACTCCTGGCTTCAGGTTACACTCCTTGTTTAACACGCAGGATAAACACAACCCAAGTGTTTTCAAAGCTGAGACAGGACAGTTTGCCCGGATGGTTCACACCCAATTTTGGGGGACGGAAAGGCTGTACTTGTTACCCCAAATCTGCACCTTTCATCAGTCTGTGGGGTGAGCACTGATACAAATAAAGCTGTGTTGGACCCGGGTTAAACAACACAACCCATGGCCACATCCCCTACTGCGTTGCTACGTGGTGCAGAAACGCAGCCTGTGACAGGGCAGGCATTCAAAATGCCCCTTCCTGACGTGAAGAACAGGTGGGAAGTGAGGAAAAAAGATGTCCATCCAGTAGGTCCAAAGGACAAATCCATTCTAACTTGTGGGTTTAACCCATGGGTGATTTGTGGCAATACAATCAAAACTCTTGGCTGATATCCAGCCACTCATTTTTTTAATTAGAAAATACAAACCTATACATTGCCAAAGCAAAATCCCAGAAAAGCTCCTTCTCAACCCCTGCTCAGAGGTGGGACACAAGGATCATCCAGAGCAAGGGACAAGCTGTGCCAGGCAGCCTGTTCCTCCCAGCAACTGGTCCCAGCATCTTGAACACAAAGCTGGAATGGGCCAGACCAGTTAAGGTCAAAACCTTCAGG
Organism: Atrichornis clamosus; assembly: GCA_013400975.1. Classification (NCBI taxonomy): domain Eukaryota; kingdom Metazoa; phylum Chordata; class Aves; order Passeriformes; family Menuridae; genus Atrichornis; species Atrichornis clamosus. The sequence continues at coordinate 21,330 of WBMZ01001188.1, forward strand.
GAAAAAATAACCCAACCCCAGCACCATTTGCAGTTACTCACCCTCAAGACTGTGTTTTGGGCTTGTTTTAGGAAACAACGACTTATTAATTACAATTTTCTTTGAAAATTGTGGAGCCTTTACAAATCTTTTCTTTGATTAAAACACTTTTATTCACTTAAACCCCCGAATTTTGGCTTGCAGACCACAGGCAACAAGTTTTTCACTGACTTACAAAGTTCGCCCTTGCAAGAAAAAACCCACCCAGAATAATTTCCACCCGCTCTCCCAAGGGGAAAGAAGTGGCATTTACTCACCCAGTCCACTATGAGGATTTTGCTCACGTTCAGCCTTTGCTGGAGCAGCTTGGCTGCGATTGCCACCGAGTTAAAATAGCAGAAACCCCTGGAGAGGGAGACAAGAAGGAAAGGAGAGGTGTTAATTATAGTTTTCCGTGGTCCCAGTGCGTCCATCACCTAGACAGAACACAGGAGGAAGGAATTTCTTCTACTCTCACTCTTCTTTTCTCCATGAAAACATGGAATCATGGAACAGCGAGGGTTGGAAGGGACCTTAAAGCACACCTCGTTCCAGCCCCCTGCCATGGGCAGGGACACCTTCCACAAGATCCACTTCCCACTGGAAGTGCTGAATCCCAGCAGCAGGCATCCTGCCACCTCTAGGGGAACTGGGAATGTCCCACACTTGCCCAAACTCACTGCAAGGAGAGGCTGTAATGCTGATCCTTGCTAGAAAACATCCCCCCCCACCAAAAGCATTAAGCAGGATCTTATTCTCTTCCAGAGGACTACTGGGAGCTCTGAATATAATACATCCCATCCACCAATAAACAGAAATTCCACAGGGATAACCTAACAGAATTCCTTTTGGATTTCCAGCTGTGGGTCACCCATCAAACAGGCACTGCAGTAACACTCCTACTCACATGGGTGTGCTCTCTTCTGCGTGGTGACCCGGGGGCCGGACAACAGCAAACCCATTCTACACAGGAAAAATAAGAAAAGGAAAAAGTCAGAGGGACAAAGATGGATGCAGAGGTCGCAGCCAGAAGCCTTCATCCTGCTTTGGAACCAGGGAGTTGTTCCTGATGGTTTCCTCACAAGGTCATAGCAGCGGATGATGCCTTCCCTGGATTTGGAAGGGGAACAAAGTCCTGGACCTGCTGCCTGACACAGCCCTGAGGGGAGCCCTGTACATTGCCTCAGCACAGCCAAGAGTGATTTCCACACCAACCTTCAGCTCTCCCGTGGCTACTTTGAAGACCAGCTCGATGACACAGCCCACGGCCAGGCGAGCGGCGCCGGACGAGTGCACCTCATTCCAGATGGTGTCACTGTCGACCTGATGGGGACACACAGGAACCAGGGTGAGGAGCAGTGAGGAGCAGTCAGGGCACAAGAGACCCCTGCTTTATAAAGACACTACCCACGTGGAGTGACTGGACAAGGGGAAGGGCTTTAAACTGAAAGGGAGTAGGTGCAGATTGGATATTAGGAATTCTTCCCTGTGAGGGTGGGGAGGCCCTGGCACAGGGCGCCCAGAGAAGCTGTGGCTGCCCCATCCCTGGAAGTGTTCCAGGCCAGGTTGGACAGGACTTGGAGCAACCTGGGATAGTGGACGTTGTCCCTGCCCATGGCAGGAGTGGAATGGGATGAGCTTTAAGGTCCCATCCGACCCAAACCATTCCATGACTGTGACCACAGCATCAGTAGTTCTCTTTAATTGCTGCAGGAAACTGAACCCAGATGAGAGAAAAAGGTTTACAAAATAATTCAATGATTCTTTAAAATACAAAATCCACAATAAAGAAGGATGTTTAATAATGGGAATTTAAAAGACAACTGCCCAGGACTGGCAGCAGCTTCCCTGTGGAACCATAAGCTCAGCCCTGTCTCACCCAACCTAACAAGAAACCTTCAGCATCCAGTGCTGACTACACAGATTCACTTCAATGCTAAATATTTGACAGAACCACCGTATTTCCCCCCTGAAAATGTGCAAATAGGCCACAGGCAAGGCAAGGCATCCCCATGTTGTTGTTATTCCAGAACATGTCGCCGGATAAACGTGAAGGATCACCACCTATTTTTCACATATTCCTCTGTCTTGAGAATATTTATGGAAACAATGGCAAAAGGGAAAGATGGAAAGAAAGAGATTATTTGTTGTGTCTGGCTGAACAAGCTGTGAGGAGATACAAGCGGCCCCACAGAGGACTGATCCACCTCCTTCCCAGCCGTGCTGAAGCCAGTGGAAATGATTCCAGGTCTGTGATCGTGGATAGTTTCTGGTAGCATCCACCCTGAGGATGCTTTGGAAGTCACAGTAAACTAAGAAAGCCTTTGGAGAATACCAAAAAGCCATCTCTGCCTCTGCCAGTGCGTTGGTGGGAAAGCTCTGCAGTGACTTTTTGTGATCCCAGGGCTCCTCTGGATCCACATAAGTTCAGGCAGTAACATGGGAACAGAAGTATGATGGGGTTTGGGGAATCCTGGATCAGTACTGCACACACGCAGGAGATGGGACTGACCTGACCAGGTCCCTCCAAAAGCCCCTAAAAAGGTGGGAAGAAGACCAAGAAGACCAAGCTACTTCTCCTCCCCATTGATCAGTAACACCAGTGCCCTGTGAGGGTCCATCTTTGGGCTCTTGAATCTGGATCTGACCATCCATGAGTGTATCTAACCCATCTTTGGGCATACCTAACCCATCTTTGGGCATACCTAACCCATTTTTCTTGATCTGGGAAGAAAATGCTGCAGGACAGCACTAGGTAGGAGCTTTCCTTTCTGCCTGGACACAGCGAGTTCAGGGCTCCTTCCAGGGATGCAGAATTGCAGAGGGCCATCTCCACTCCCTGTGAGGCACCAGAGGAATGGAAATACAAAATCCATGTGTCCTAAGGGACCAACAGACTCTCCTCAGGTGGCTGTGGGTGCCAGTTTTCCCCATAAAGCACAAAGGATTCATCCGTGCCAGAGCCAAGCACTGCCACGCTCAGGCCCCAGCAGAATCCGGGCTCGTGCCGGTGGCATTTCAGGAAGAACAAGGAGGGCAAGACAGAGAGGATTTGCACTGATATTATTTCTGCAGAAAGAAATTGAGTCCTTCAGAAAAAGCACTCCCCCTGGAATTTAGAAGCCAGTTCCAAGGAGTCTGCTGTGCCCTCACAGAGCAGCACAGCAGGAGCAGCACTGGATCCAGGGATATCCGCTGCCACCCGTAAGCTCTGCACCGCCCCATCCCGCGTGCAAACACCTCCACGATAAGGACTGAACACCCAGCCTGGAATGGATGTCTGGAGACCACTGGGCCCTACTCCAAGGCAGCACTTCATCATCCATGTGAGTGTTGGAATGGTCCCTCACAAGCCATCAACTCTGCAGCGGGAGGGGAAGGCTCTGCCACGGTGGAAAATGTGACTCGTGGCCCTGAGCTGGGCTCCTCTCCGGCTCCAAAGCTGCTGCTGCTTGGTGCACAGGCTGCTGCTGACCCTCCGTCATTCCTGAATTCTGAAGCTCATTACAGGGAAGGCTGTTTGGCTTTCTCTGCCCCGGAGCTCTTTGATGTAGCTGCCATCCCAGGAGTTGCTGCTGGGACAGCACATCCAGCCGTACCATCTGGAAGGACTTTATGGGGAGAGGAAGCATTATTTCTTGGCCTTTTGTTGATCCAACAGCGTGTATTTCTCTTTCTTCCCCTCTGGAGCTGGAGGATCCAATTGTGTCAGAGATCCCGGCTCTTCCCCAGCTGCCGCCGTCGGATGAGGATGACATTCATGCCTGGATCATTCTAATGGAGAAGCTGATGGGTGAGCCCCACACAGGGCTCCTTTAGAGGTGCGGAGAGGGAATTCAGCTCCTGGGACCTGCAGGACCACAGCATGCACCAGTACATGCAGAGGAGGAAAGCCACTGGCTTAACCCAGGAATGTCCAAGATGTTTCAGGGTGAAACCCAAAGAGTTTTTCCTTCCTTATAATAAAAATTAGAATTTCCTTACAGTTCCTGCCTTCCTTTAACAAAAACTCCAGGTTTTTACTAATATTCACGATGAGGCTTCTACTCACACTGTGAACTTTGCTATCCACTAATGTGCAGCTATTTCAGAATTAAATGAGCATCTTACAAAAGATTTCATTACTCTACTGTTTTCTTTAGCTGAAAAACTACACAGGTAAGAAAGTAAGCACAGGGACAGGCAGACACAGGTTGTATGAGAGCTCCAGACTCTGCAAAGTGAAGGAATTCTGCTCTTCCCTCACAGAGGAAGACACCCACTGTGTCTCCTCCTGCTCTCAATTAAATAATCCTCACATTTCGTTCCTCTGACTTGCTAATTAATTTCTCCTCATTTCCATTCCATGGAAATCTTTTTTTCCTGGTCTCTGCTCTGCAATAACTCACTTTGCTTGCACAGGTAAAAATTTTGATACACTCTAATCAAAGACCTTGCTTCCAAAAATAGAATCACTTACTGTGGAAAAGATCAACAACACAAACACCTCTTAAAGATGGAGATATTTAGATATTTTTAGGACATGTGCAGAAAACTGATGTAGATCTTTAGATATTTTTAGAATGTGCACAGAAAAATACAACACAGGAAAGGAAACAAATTTATCAGCTATCCTAAAATCAGGCCTTTGAGTGCCCTGAAGAATCTGGATGCAAGTGTGCTGGGATGATTTTGCAGATTCGCAATGCTTAAACTCCTTCCTCCAAAAATCTTCTTCTAATTATCCTGGGTTAGGTAACGCCATGGCACGTGGAAGTCGGACATAAAAAGGAGTGTGAGCTGCAGAGAAGTGAAGCTGAGCAAAACTCCTGTGTCCTGCACTTGATCAGCAGGAATAAATCAGGGGTGTTTCAGTCAGAGCTCACATCTGTTGGTGTCAGTGCCTCTGTGCTTTCTTCCCTTCCTGCTATGGCTGTAGAAGGGAGGAGGTTTGTCAGGGCCAGCTCTGGCCACGGGAAGGCTTCCTCGGACAAACCAACACAGAAAAAGAGTTTCCAAGCACCTGGGAAGAAATCTACCCTTTTTCTCCTTGATATCAAGTCACTGAGACTGAGTTAATAGAGAGAGAGTTTGAAAGGTGTCACGAGATGAAGAGATTTGCTCTAAGCTGTTTTCCTGCTGCTTCACTCCAGGAGCGCTTGGACAATGCTCTCAGGCACAGGGTGGGATTGTTGTGGTGTCCTGGGCAGGGCCAGGGGCTGGACTGGATGATCCCGGTGGGTCCATTCCATCTCTGGATATTCTGTGACTCCCTCTCTTGGCTGTCCTTTGTCTCACTCGTTGCTGAGGGGAACTCAGGGCTGCCCAAGCTTCATGCTCCATCCTGAGGCAAAAGAGCTCTTCAGGGGCTTCTCCCCCCTCATCTGCCCTGCATCACCCTCCAGACCCATCCTTTCTTTTCATCTACACAACATCCCCTAGGAACAGAACCACACTTAATTGCTTGCAGGGAAAGAACCTGGTTTCAAGCTTTCCAGCCCAGAATTTCCCGTGACACCCTCAGCTCCTGCGTTACAATCATCAGCAACCATTCACCTTTTACCTGCTCCTGTATAAATCCAAAAGAGGACCTGTCCCACATTATTCAACTGATTTTTTAAAAAACTTCTTTTTCTCTCTTTTTGACTTTATGGCATCATGTTTGCCCCCTAAAAAATATTTGGCGAAACAGGGGGAAAGGCTTTCCATTGGCAGAGGGCAGGGTTAGATGGAATATTGGGAAGAAATTCTTCCCTGTGAGAGTGGAGAAGGCCTGGCACAGGTTTTGCTGACAGGATTGCTAAAACACCATACCAAAGTCAATAAATATTTAATGTAAGGTCTGTGGAGACAACCAAGCAGCAAGTTCACTGCATAGACCATCTTTATTGGGAGCATATCAATAATACCAGCACTGAGGCGTTTCCTGCCCTGGTTCAGGATTTAATGCAAGACTTCTGGGACCGTGCAGGGCTCAGACACTGTCTCTACTTGTTACCATTCAGTCTTCATTTGCAAATGATAATTTTTTTGCTTTGAATGGCATGCCTGACTGCAGGGCAGAGTAAATCCAAACCTTTTAAGCTCTAGCCAAAAATTTGCCATGAATTAAGGAGACTGCAGCATATTTACAATACAAAATAAAATATCTCTACGAGTGGCGGTATGAATAAACGACGATTATTCTCTTTTTTTTTGACAGGATAATTTTCAAAGCAGCGATTTTGCAAAGACTCAGGAAGAAAACAATTTTGTTTCATTTCCATAACAGAATCCAGACCTTGAAAATTCAACCTCACGAGCTACAATTATGCAGCAGAACTACCACTGTGAATTTTCAAACACAATGCCTTTTATTGTCTCTTCTCATTCTTTTCCCTTCCTGTTCTCCACGATTTTCTGTCCTGTCACCCTCCACAGAAACTTTGGACCAGAAAGTCTGACTTGAAAAGGAAACTTTTACGTTTCCAGGCTTCAAAGGAAAACAAGAAAACCTTCAAAACAAGGTATTTGGGGGGTGGGGGGTGGGGGTTTGGCTTTATGGAAACAAACAACAAAAAGTCTTATGTGGAAATCTGACAGCTGAAAAGCAACGTTCAGCTTTTCCATGAAGGATAGCGGGGTATTTTAATCACCTCCTTCAGAATCCACGTGGATTATCCTGGAGCTGGAGAATAAAAGATGCCAAATACTGAAGCCAAATGCTGCACAACCTGCGAGATGCTTCATTCCAGGACAGTAATGCAGCAAACTTACTATTTCCAGAAACTTCCCAAATATTGTCCTTGGGTATCACTACTTCATTAACACGTTTTCCACCTGCTGTGGGAGGCAGGCAGCTCTGGAGCCCAAAGACTGAGGATGAAACACCTCCACAGCACCAGCACATCTTGCTTTCCACGGGGGAAGCATTTTTGGATGCAAGGGTTGCTTTCAAACGTAGCAACCTCCAAAACCATTAAACATCCCTGCCTGGGAAATGAGGTTTTTCCTCCTAAAAGCCAGAGACCAAACATGCCTCTGACTGTCACACACACTCGGGCTCTCCAAAATAACTTAAAAATCTTCACGCTGCTTTTGAAGAAAGGCACGTGAGGCTGAGCAACCCCGCGCCCCAGGCAGCCCCTGTTTATGGGCAGCATCTGGTTGCAATTACCCACTTGATGGAATGCAAAGCACCAATTTTTGTTACTGAGGGGACTGGGAGAACAAACAGGACATTATTTACACATTAAAGGGAGTTACTCACCCCGACACCACCGCAAGGCAGCCTGACAAACATCGACGTTAGAGAACCTGCAGGGAAACGAGAAACGGACCCCGTGAGTCAAAAAGTCAAAGTTCACCAGATTTGGGGCCAGTTCTGTGGCAATGCTGCAATCTTTCCGAAGGCAGGAACGCAGACTGGGGGTTTTCTTCCAGTTTTCAGGAAGCACACAGCCAGCCCTGTTACAACACGTGCACACACAATGTACACACTTCAAAAGCTGTCTCTGAATCACTCGTTTTTATGCAAGGTTTGGGTGCTGTCTGATGGTTCGAGCAGTCCCCCCGACTATAAATGATGATGATGATGCCACCAACAATCACTCAGCGTGTCTCCTCAGCTGAACACTTTAACCCCTTCCAACTGAAGGGGGACAGGAAATCATAAAAACACCCCAATTATCACTCATCTGCAGTTACTCGACAACTTTGGAGAGCATGGGCTTCATAAAAGAGGAAGACAAAAAATAAACCAGTGGCAAGCAAAGAAAAAACATGTGTTTTGACTGAAATAGCAAAACCAACATGAAGAATTTGGAAGAAACGGAGAAAACCATCTGCAAGGCTAATTTTGGATCTGTAAGAAATGTAACATCACTTTCTGGGCTTGTGTGTGAGCAAATCATCCTCCATTCAAAACTCTGAGGGGGCCTGAGCAACCTGGTCTACTGGGAGGTGTCCCTGCCCATGGCAGGGCATGGAATGGGATGGGCTTCGAGGTCGCTTCCAACTGAAACCATTCTGGGATTCTGTGTCTGCAAGAGGAGTTACTGCATCTGGATTAATCTCAGCTCAAAGTGAGATGCAGTCTTTGATTAGATCCACGTGAAAGTTCTTAGATCATCCTGCCTCACACCTCCTGTCACATCTTTCACTGCTAATCCCCCCATTATTTCAATATTTATCTTCTTGACAACAATTTATCACTGCTCCCCACAAATTAAAAGCAGCCTTATTTACCTAAGTTTCAACTTGCTCAACAGGTTCCAAGTTTTTCCACTGTCAAAGGAGAGATGGATCTGTATTTTGTATCCCTGACAGGACAAGGGTGAATGGCTTTGAACTGAAGGAGGGCAGGGTTAGCTGGGATATTGGGAAGGAATTGTTCCCTGTGAGGGCGCTGAGGCCCTGGCACAGGTTGCCCAGAGAAGCTGTGGCTGCCCCATCCCTGGAAGTGTTCCAGGCCAGGTTGGATGGGGCTTGGAGCAACCTGGGAGAGTGGAAGGTGTCCCTGCCCATGGCAGGGGGTGGAATGGGATGAGCTTTAAGGTCCCTTCCCACCCAAATTATTCTGGGATTCTGTGATTCCACCAAGGCACACGCCCCTTATCATTTGCAGAAGCTTAACAAGAACCATCCTGTGTTTCCAACCCCCAGCTTTACAAGCTCTTCCCTTTTAGGCTGAGGTTTCTCAGGCTTTTTTCTTCCTCACAGACATATCAAAGGCAGAGTTTACATGGAGGCATGAGACACCTGCCAAGACACTCAGTTTGTTAACTCCCATTTCCACCCGTAAGCCTCACACAAAACTTTGCTCTCAGCCTTCAAACCTGCCCTAAATCCACCCTCTAACACGTTTAAAAGAACCCCACAGAGCTGGTTTGTAAACTTAAAAGCCTTTTAAACTCTCAACAGGAGAGGATGACTGAGGAAGGGGTTTCTTTACAGGTGTGGATGTGTTCACCTCTCCACATGGAAGTTTTCCCTGTTATCCTCCCTCAGGCCCTGCTATCAGGAAAGAAGATGGACATGTGAGCTGACAGCCAGTCCCACTGTCAGCAGCTCGAGGCTAAAATGGTGCCAAGTGGGTTTAGGAAACCAGGTCTAAGCCCAGCTGAGAGCTACTGGAGATCCTTGGGGACCTGACCTTCCACAGCTCTGGGGCTTTCCTGCAAGTTGCACCAAACAGAGAACGTTTTGTACCGGAAAGGCCTCGGGTGTTAGAGTGAGTTCTCTTCACTATAGGATTGAACTTGCTCTCTACAGACACTTTAAAATGGGTGATGAAAGCCATGGGGGGCACAGAGCAGAACTACAGGAACACTCCCAGGCAGAGCAAGGGTTGCTTCTCCCTCAGATTCTCTACAGAAACCATCAGGGTTCAGCAATTCGGGTATCCCCGTATAAATACTACCCAGATAAACTGTATCTCCAAAGGTATCTGTGGAACTACTGAGACAGATCATGCCAAGAGTCAAGGAGGGCGTGGAAAAGTATCCCAAGAGAATCTTCTCAGATCTACCAGGGAAGATTTACAGGTTCCTTCGGGCTGATGGTTTTCCACTCCCAAGCTCATGACATCATAGATTCTTTAAGGTTTACATACTAATGGAGCTATCATTCAGCTGTAGGTGTCTACTTTTGGGTTCTCTGGCTTTAAGGAGGTGGGAAGTGAGCTATAAATACAGTGCTAATTGCACGTTTAGCTACTAGCTAATGGCTTCCCTCTTTGGGAGCTCAAAAAAGGCCTGAGCAAAATATTTCCAGCTCCTTTGCTGCGACCACTACATCATGCAGGCCATGGAGTTAATCCCCTTTTTATATCATCCAAAGTCAGGCTAATCCCAAAATAAACTTTCTCAACGTCTCGGTTCCAGAACTGTCTTTTTTTTTGCTGATCCCCACGTGAGAACTTCCCAAATTGCCCCTCCAGCCTACCACCTACTGCTGCAAAAAGGCAGGAAGTAAAGGGAGGTGATGATGACTCCACGAGGTGCTAATATCCATGTGGTTTGGTTGCTTGGGGGGTTATCTCAACATCCATCCTTCAGGATTTTTGCCGGAAAAATATCTGTATTTTACAACAGACAAGGCCCCGTTTCAGGAAGATTTGGTCTCCAGTGAAAGGGATAAACAATCCTACTCCAGATTAAACAAATGTAGGACTATCTAAGAGGCCCCTGCTGATTATCCATACAAACCTGACAGTGATTTGTTGATGCCTGTGCAGCTGGTTGGAGCTGCAGATCCAGGCCCTTAGGAGGGTGTTCCAGTTCATCCCCAGCCATGGATAACTTTCTAACATACAGAGTGTCCAAGGATAAAACAAACTGTCTGAACTAGCGTTCCTCCTCAGGAAAACATCCTTTTAGGTCCTGAAGACATCAAAGGAAGGAGGTTTTAGCTATCCAGGATTTAGGGAAGATCTACCTCAAGAGAGGGAGAAGGACCTGGAACAAGGAGGTGGGAACAAGCCTCTTGGAGCTGCAAAGGGCTAAGGATGGAGGGAGCCCCAACACCTCACCCTTCACGCTGCTGAGTCAGGGATGAGGACAGCAGTGTGAGTGCCAGGGGTCAGGAAGGGGAATTTTCCCCCAGAGGGTGGTACCTAGAAGCTTCTTGCTGTCCAGCTTCTGTCTGTTCAGAGGGTTTGTGCCGTAGAGCAGCGTGTGGGCCTCCGAGTGAACCGTCTGCAGCTCCTCCAGAGTCGCTTTTCTTCCCCGGATGCACTGAAAGAGGAAAGAAAAGGGTGATGAAGTCACTGATGAATTGCTTAACTCTCATTAAATCACTTTTCTTTTTCCTTAGCAAGCCATCACACAGAGAACAAAACACTAAAATGGGTCCTTAGGTGGAAATAATCCAGATTTTGGTGTCATCCCATACTCACAACATTTGTTTGCTTGACATATAAAGTCATCTTTAGATTCATTCAAGATAAAGAAGGAAACTTTAAGACAGGAGATGGTGAGGATAAAGGAAAGGTAACTAGAGAGATAAGGAAGTGCATCCTGAAATGGCAGAGCAGAGCCTGAAGAAAGCCAGCCTGGAATTAAGGCAGAAACCTCATTATCCTGTATTTAGCATTTTTGGAAAAAGGAAGAGTCGGGTGAGGCTGAAAGTCACCAGTAGGGAAGCACAGCTGGAAAGCAGGTGAAGATCAACAACAGCTCCAATCGTGAGAGCAACCAAAAGTACCAAATTAAGTACAGAAATTAAGGAAAAGAAATCTTCCTTAAGGAAATTAACAGTAAATTAAGGACAATAATAGTTGCCCAGGATGGTACAGTGAGGGACTTTTACATCAGAGAACATCTCTAACACCCATTTAGGAGGCCAGGCAATGAGGTTTGGTCCCAAATAATACCAAAATTTGTTAAAAGGAGTATCCACAGACAGAAACAGGTTTGAAACGGGTAAATGAGAGCAGGACAGGGAAATTTAGGCAATGGCAATGCTGCCACCACGTGGATGTCTTATCTGATGGCTTGAAAATATTCCTGGCCAGATCCTGACATAACTGAAATATTCATGCACTGGGATTCAGTCTCCTCAGGTGCTCAAAGATTTGATGAACACACACCTATACCCCTATTCATCATCACTGCTATTAGTCAGAATCTTGATTATTAATCTTCATTCTTTCTATTTAATATCTAAGCTTTTCTCTCAGTCTGCTTGCTCTCAAAATACATCAAATAAAGCTCATTTAACCTCTTGTGACGGAACGGTGCTCAGTGCCATCCTCCCACCCTCACTCTTTTTGCAGTGCCTTCACTAGGGCTTGACCATTACTTATTACGGAGTATTAAAAAAGGCATTAAATCACAGAAACCTTGTTGCTCCACAACTTTTGCTGGAATAATTGGAGGGATAACAAATCAGAGGGTGATGTGCTATCTTATTCTTTTCTTTGGCACAATAATAACTAATAATAATAATAATAATAATAATAATAATTTTTAAAAAGCAATAATGCGCCCTTTGCTGGTATTTTCCTCACCTCACACTTGCCCCGGAGCCCCGTCTCCTGGAGCCTGGACCAGATGCTCTGGATCCTTCCCGCGTGCTCCGGGTGGCTGTTGGTGTTTCCACAGGTACACTGGTGCTTCAGCATCAAGGTGTCGTACACAAGGCCTGTGACAGAGGTTACAAAATTGCTCTGTTAAAAAAAAAAAACGCTAAAAATTTGCCTGATGTACAGAAAAAAAAAAAAAAAAAAAGGCGTATTTTGCACTCTGGAGTCAAACCAAATCTGTGTGTTCAACCCAGGAGCCACAGAGAACTGAAAATCCAAGGGACAGCACCAAACCTGCAACCATCCCTTCCTGTGGAAATCCTCAGTGGATGTGGGAAAGAAATCAGCACCAACACGAGCAGTGCCAGGAGCAGGTGACACCTGCAAGCACCCGCGTGAGCACAGAGGGGCCAGCACAGGAATTTAGGAGAGGGACTTTTCCACGCTGCTGAAACGACCTCAGGGCTCGGGATTAAAAACCAGAAGGAATAATTCGTTAGCTGGCACTGCGTTTCATGACAGGGTTTGTGCTGAAGTCTTTGCATCACCGTTATTTGCTAATTAAGGCCATTAGCACCCGCTTGGGCACCGTTATCCAGCGCAACTGTGGGGGTGTTTAGCAGTGTTGTTTCATCTGAATGAGGGACTCAGGCACTAAATCCCCCTGTATTCCCAAGCATTTATGGCATGACAACAGCACGGGAGACTTTGATTCATGCTCCAAATTGCCTGGGTACGTTTTTGGAAGGCAAGTTGGGATTCCAAAGCCAATGTTCCAACCGGAGGAAAACAGCAGGTCCTCCCCAGCCACGCAGTCCCAGTGACAAAAGACATTTAATTTTTTCACTCAAGCAAAAGACACGAAGTCAAATGTTTAAATCCGTCTTTCCTTCAGCCAGAAGCTCCAGAAAACAGAATAAAAGTGGTTGGTTTGGGTTTTTTTCCAACGAAAAAGGTTTCTTGCAAGAAATTCTGTCTGAAAATACAGTATAAAGTTGATCCAAGGGCTGGAGCTCCTCTGCTCTGGAGCCAGGCTGAGAGAGCTGGGGGTGTTCACCTGGAGAGGAGAAGGCTCCAGGGAGACCTTAGAGCCCCTTCCAGTGCCTAAAGGGGCTCCAGGAGAGCTGGAGAGGGACTTTGGAAAATGGCCTGGAGTGACAAGAACAAGGGGCAATGCGTTCCCACTGCCAGAGGGCTGGGTGAAATGGGACATTGGGAAGGAATTCTTCCCTGTGAGGGTGGGGACGCCCTGGCACAGGTTGCCCAGAGAAGCTGTGGCTGCCCCATCCCTGGAAGTGTTCCAGGCCAGGTTGGACGGGGCTTGGAGCAACCTGGGATAGTGGAAGGTGTCCCTGCCCACAGTAGGGGATTCAAACCAGATGATCTTTCAGACCCCTTCCAACCCAAGATCTTCTATGATTTCTATGGCATCAAAGGTGCTGATGAGAATCCAACACCTGTGAAGGCAGCAGTGGCAGGAGCCAGTCCCAGATCCCGCTGTTCCAGCTTCAGGAAAATCCCAGGTGAGGAGCACACCCGTGCTGTGGCCCCAGCTCCCTGGAGCTGGCTCCGTGTTCCCAGTTCAAGTATGGACACACAGCACCACGTGCAACTGCAGGGAGTTCAGAGGGGCCTGCAGGGACGCCGACCCTGGGAGCAGCCCTGGGCACGCAGCTGGAGCCGAGCCGTGCTGCTGCACGTTCCCAGGCTGGGCTCCAGCTGCAATCCCACCTCCTGGCTGAGTGTGGGCATGTTCTGCCGCCAGGAAACTTGGCCCTGACACTTCCAGGTATCCAGCCTGAGGGGAGGTGTCTGGCAGCTCCTCGCTCTGCTGTAGGTGAGTGCAATGGAAAAAAACACCCCCCAAAAGCCCAGCCACGCTCAGGTCTAGGGAGAGAACGGAGCACTGGTAATTGGCTGCCTTTGGGTCAGCCAAAGTTCACTCAGAGAAGGTTGTTCTGCAAAGCTCTGTCGAGGTCTCCCACATTTGATTCACAGCACCAAACATCACAAGGAGCTGCTGGGCCAAGGCAGGCGCTGAGTGTCACCTGAGGAGAAGCTTTCATCCCAGTCAGAGTTTATTTGAACTAGTGCAAGGTCTTAAACTAAAAGAGATTCAGATGGGATATTGGGAAAAAATCCTTCCCTGTGAGGGGAGGGCAGTGAGGCCCAGGCACAGGTTCCCAAGAGAAGCTGTGGCTGCCCCATCCCTGGAAGTGTTCAAGGCCAGGTTGGATGGGGCTTGGAACGACCTGGGATAGTGGAAGGTGTCCCTGCCCATGGAACTGGATCACCCTTAAGGTCCCTTCCAACCCAAACCACTCCATGACTCTATCCCACCACAAACCTGGTGTTTATAGAATTTGGTTGATCAATAGTTTCTCCTTTCCCAGGGGTTCAGTGACACCAGCAGGGTCTCAGTGAAGTTCTTCTGTACTGCAAGCACACATCACTCATCATTTCTCTTTCCTAGAAACCAACCCTCTGGAAAGAAGGGAGCTGTTCCCAGTTCCTTCCTGTGGTTGGGGACACTCAGCTGAAGACACACACACACCTACACACACACACACAGAGAAGATCTCTGCAATTTAAGCTTAAAATACAAAACTACATTGGCTGTTACAAGTTAATTGAAGTGGTGCTGGAAGCAAGACTCTTTTCAGACATAAGAACAATCATTTTTAAAGGTCAGCACTAAAGCAAAACCAACCGGCTTTTCTTGGCAGAACAAACATATGATCTGAGGTTCAGATAATTATATTGCTCTGCACAGGAGAGAATAAATGCCTCCATCAGAAGGGAAAAACCCTTTAATGCAGAACATCAGAATAATTTGTGGACCCATTTTTACAGGAGATCAGAGACTGGATAATTGGAGCTATGCAAATTAATGGCCTAACCTGAGGATCCTTATTCAAGTGTGTAGAGCAGGGCAGGCACAAGTATTCATTAAAGTCATGGGGGTTGCTGGAGCTAGAGAGGCCAGGTTCAAGGACTGGCTTTCTGGTAGGAAGGAAAATTAAATGTCATGCTTCGGGACATCAAACTGATTGCCTGAAGGATGCAGGAAGGGCACGGCTTTCACTTTGATGTGGAGTAATGGACATCATGTTTGAGAGCTGCAGTATGTGGCTCTTTCCCCTGTACCTTTGAAGTCTCAGGTGTTGGTCACTGAGAGAGACAGGGAAATAAAACATACATCAACCCCAGAATTTCCAGCTGTCTGGAGCTAACTCTGTCCAGAGAAAGCATCAGCTTTCTGTATTATATCGATATAATATCCCAAACATGAAAGGGATGAACAATTCCTTTGCCTGCTGGACAATAACTGATCTCTTAAGGGCCACATCCGCATCCAGAGTGATCATGGTTGGCTTAATTAGGGCCATTCAGTGAGGTTTGTTTCCTCCAGCCCTCTCACCAAACCATCATGCCAATTCCAATCCTCATTCCTCTGCATTAGGATCAGTCTCCAAAGCAGCCACTTATCAACCAGATGGATTTTCCTAGGGAAAAAGAAGCCTGATGCACTTCAGCGCTGCTTGCTTTGAAAAATACCCAAGACTTTAATTTCCTGCCTCCCAAAGAATAGCTCAATCCTAGTGATTAAGCTTTAGTATCCACCTCCAGAAACACAATCTCCGACATGCCGTGGACAACTCCAAGAAAACATGAGGCAATTTAACTCACACACATGCTCAGCAGCTGAGATGCCTTTCCTTCCCTTTTTCCTACTTCCATGCCCATAGCAGTGGGCTCTTTTTTCCTGCCTCTGTTCAGCAAACAGTGATGGTTAATTAAACTGGTGCTTCACCTTTAATGAGACCAAGAACTGGGTTCAGAACTAGTACAGAGGTCTTACCTTTACGCTTTGCACCCTAGTTAGTGCCAGTGGCTGCCCAACACTTCCTGCCTGGATAGCATTTTATCGTGTTTTTCCTCCTCCATTCACTCAGCATAAATGCAGAGATGGAAGGCAATGGAAAAAATCAAGCCCTTGGAATCTTAACCTGGATAAATGCCATTAAAATTACATTTTACAGGTGAACTACCTGAAGCATTCTTCATATAATCACACTGTGCAGTGCTGGATAAAAGTAATGTGATATTCCACCTCTTATTTTAAGCCACTTTTAGAAGTTTTTTTAAGTCCTGCCTCCAAGGAAAAGAAATCCTAACGTTGGAACAGCATCTTTTCCAAGCAGCACAGTTCCCAAATCTGCATTCTTACCGTTGCCTGCAATTTTGAATGAAATTCAGAGGCACGTATCTGAGTCAAACATAGATCTTCTGGTAGGAAATGTTATTTATTGTATCTTCAGAGTCTTGCATGTGATTGATTGGGCAACTTCAATACTGGCGGAGGAGGAGGGAAGAAAGAGGAGGAATGAATGAATAATCCCTTCAATCAGGGCCAGGCTTCCTTGTTTTTAAAGCCCCAAGGTTTGGGGATAAGTGTATTAGAAGCTCAAGTTTCATCTGGTCTGACCCTGAGCCAGGGGACTTTTCCTTGCATCCCTGGCAAAAGCCAAAATCCATTAATCTGGCTAGAACGGATTGCATTAGAAATGCAGTTTTGCTGAAATTCAAGGGTTCAGTATTAACAACAAATTGAGACTTCAAGGGCTGATTTGCAAAACTGAGCTATTCCCTGGGTTTTTCCAGAGCTGACTGCACACGCTTCCCACCCTGCAGCCAGGAGCTGAGGAACAAAGTAATACTGAACATATCACTATTACTACACCACCAGGGCCTGAAAATAAACCCACTTCACAGCACTGAGCTGAATGATGCAAGGAGTGTAGGTTAAAAATGGAAAAATGCAGAAGCGAAAGGGAAACAAAATCATGAGTCGTTCTTATTTGGGCGTTCTGGATTTTTTTTACTTCCCCCCTTTCCTTTTCCCAGGGAACACATCACGTTGCAAACTGTTCATTCACAAAATAAGAGCCTGACATTTGGGGAAGAAGGCGGACTTCAAAATAAGTCCTCAGCACCCAACACTTGAAAAAGGGCTTGAAAAGTTGCACAGAAAATTAACTCTCAGCTGTTGCTAAGGGTACTGAAGAGGCAGAAAGGATTTTGGAGGAAAAAAGTTTGTTGTCAGGATTCAGGAATAACAATTAGGTTTTGCTTTTAATCTTGGTGGGGAGATCACAGAACCCCAGAACGGTCTAGGTTGGAAGGGATCTTAAAGATCATCTTGTTCCTTCCCCTGCCATGGGCAGGGACACCTTCCACTAGACCAGGTTTCTCCAGCCTGGCTGTGAACGCTTCCAGGGATGGGGGTCAACACCTTTTTTGCACTTGTGGTTTCCACCAGACAAATGCAGGACTGAAACCATCATTTACTTTCAAGATGAAGGCCGAACAGGTAAGAAAGCTCTCTTTGTCTCTTCAAGACAACTTGAAATCACCAACTCACCTCATTTTTCCTAACCTGCAGGCACAGACTCCTGTGTTACAGGAGGAGGGAAGGCTGGCACAGAGCCTGGAGTGGATAACCCATGGCATGAGATTGTGCAGGGATGGGAGAAGGTGAAGGAAACAGAGCCAAGAGACACTGCATTTGGCACTCTGTCCTTCAGGAACAGACTCTCCCTGCCTTGCATCTAAAGCAGCTTTGTCACAGCCCATGACTCGCTCTTTTCCTGCAGACACAGGACTCCAGGGCTGTGCTGCTGTTAATTTGTGCAGGTTATTTTCTGTCTGCATTGTAGTGTCTGTCTGTCGCTCTGGGGAAGGGACAAGCAGGACAGCAGGGTGGAAGACAAGGAAATCTTCTCCTTGAAGAAGGCAGGATGTTATGAAGTCCCCAGACGTGGATGAGATGCAGAGCCCACACATACGGCTTTGCAGGGACAGGGAAGAAAAGCACAGAATGATCATCATCATGGAATGGGTTGGGTTGGAAGGGACCTTAAGGCTCACCTCGTGAGTAGGGCAAGGACACCTTCCACTATCCCAGGTTGCTCCAAGTCCCACCCAGCCTGGCCTGGAACACTTCCAGGGATGGGGTAGCCACAGCTTCTCTGGGCAACCTGTGCCAGGGCCTCTCCACCCTCACAGGGAACAATTTCCTGCTCATATCCCATCTAAGCCCACTCTCGGTGTGAAGCCATTCCCCCTTTTCCTGTCACTCCCTGTCCTTACAGAACAGCACAACACAAGGCAAAGCAGCCACCAGAGCCCCCCCAGCCCAAATCCTCACCTGTTGTGAACCTTGGCTTGGTGGGTGGCTCCTGCACAGACATGGGGAAGGTGGCTGAGGCGGGGGAGGACTGTGCCCGGGACAGGGGCCGGTGTCCCCCGAAGGACACGGGCATCCCGGCTGCTTCCAGAGACGCCTGGTAGTTCCTCAGCTGGTGAATCCGCTGCTGCTCCAGGAGCAGGGCTTGCTGCAGGCAAAAGAAGCAGAAGGAGTTACTGACAGTGCCTTCCTAAAAGGGATTTTCAGGATTTTGAAGGCTGGCTCATTCCACCAGACCAGGTTGCTCCAAGCCCTATCCAACCTGGCTTGGAACACTTTCAGGGATGGGGCAGCCACAGCTTCTCTGGGCAAACCTTGTTACTGAGAAACATCCCAATGACATTCCTGGAGGACATGGATCAGCTCCATTACACTTTGCTACCTTGTTACTGGATTTATCACCTGCAATCCACAAGCCTGGGGTGAGGCAGGAGCACCCTGCATTACACCCTCCACTGCACCTCTCCTGTTCCCTTATGCAGCTCTCCTCTGTGGCAACCAGTTTTAAATCATTAAACCAAAACAAAATCCTCTGCTGGTGGCTAGTGCTCAGAAATGTTAGGATACACTCTGCCTTCCCTAAGAAACAACCACAGAAGTGGCTCACTGGCTGTCAACACACTGACTGTGTTCCGTGCAGGTGATCCAGATTCCCCTCCCTGGGACTTGAGAGCTGGCGGACGACTTCAGGAAGGAATCACTTGATTTTATGTCAGGTTCCTTTGCACAGCCAACCCTCAGGAGCTGGTTCCCCTTAGATTCTCCCCCTTAGAGCAGCACAAGGCGACTTCCAAGAGCAAATCCATCTTCTACAGCGGCCTGAGCGCCACACGTGGTGCTGTGTGAGCTCACCTGACGGAAGAGCAGCTCCTGCTCCGCCTGCCTCTGCCCGGACTCCAGCTCCTGCTGTGGCTCTGCCTCCTCCTCATCACTCTCGATGGGCTCCTGCTTCACTTGCACCACGTTGGCCAGTCCTGGGGCCTCCTTCTGGCCCGTGGCTCGGTCGCTGTAGGGCTCCTCCAGGAGGGCCTGGTGCTCCCGCAGCTCTTCCTCCGTCTCCTCGGGGTGGCTCTCGTGCTGCCGCGCCGGCTCGTTGGGCTTGGATATAATCTGCAAACAGCCCGGAGGTGAGCTGACAAATCAACTCACCACAGGTAAAGTTCACCCTGTTCTCCACACTCATGCAAAGAGCAGGTCTGAGTTGTGGCTTTTGTCTCACAAACCAGGCCCAAAACAGCCGCTCCGGGGAAAGGTCAGGGCGACCTTGGCATTAAGGGCTATGAAATCCCACGTCCTGAGTAATGACACCCCCTTATTTTCCACTTCATTTTCCCTCTGAAGGAATAAGAGCCTCTTGTTCCCACACGCCCACAGATGCTGCTCCATTCACAAACCCGCCGAACAACCATCGAGATGTTTGGCAATTAAGTTCTGAAAGAATACGAGACACACAAACCCTCCAAGAGGGTTTCTGCTGCCTGTTTGCCCAACATCACCTTGAATCGCTCCCTGAATTCTATCTGCGATGCTGAAATAATGATTTCTTGGAAACTTGCACTCTTATGGAGTTGGTTAAGAGGAAACTGAGGACATGCAGCTGAGAGCAAACCTCAAGAGCAGCATTGTTCTGACCTGACCTTCCTAACTAGACACAGTAAATGTCTCTGAAAGCAGCTCCTAAACCAAAAGGAACAATTTAATTTTCACTATAATTCACTCAGACTTCTGGTAAGTTCATTGGTAAGATAAAATTCACAGTTCTCTGTCTCAGACTGCTTATGACTTTTATTTGGAATATAAAAAACCCCCCAACATGACCTGTTTTTAACTCCAGCATAGGAAAACCAATCCATTTCCTCTCTTTCAAAGAGCTCAGGCTGTCCCTGTTTCACAGGCTTATAAAGAAATTGCTGCACTTTGAAAGTTGTCAGGGTAAGGTTTAATGAGGATTAGGTCATTGGTATGGAAAGCAATATTGATTTTAAATCTAATAAAGCTAAATCAAAACGTGGTTATTGAACACATGCAGGAGGAGGGACTATTTGTAAGTAACTTGCTCTTTGAAGAACAGTGGCTCAAACCTGGAATTAAGCCTTTCTTTCCCCCAAATGTGTGAAGAAAGGCTCTGCCATATAACTTAACCAATCCATATCAGTTTCTTCACGATACCAGAAAAATCCAGAAAATGTTAAGAGAGCCAAAGCCAAGCTGGAGTTGAATCTGCCTAGGGACATGAGGGGCACCACGAAAGAAAAGAGGAAGACCAAGGAAATTCTGGTCCCACTGCTGAACGAGGGAAGGGACCTGGTGACACATGACCCAAAAAAGGCCTTGGCACTTAATGCCTTATTTAAGACCATCCTTGAGGAATCCCAGGACCCAGAGATTACCCTTGGTGTAGGAATCACCAGGTTTAGGTAACACTTAAAAAACTCCAGATATATTTAAGTCCATGGGACTCTGATGGATTGCACTCACAGGTGATGGGACAAGGGGCCACGGGCACAAATTAAAACCCACGAAATTCCTCCTAAACACAAGAAGACATCATTTTTTTCCCTGTAAGGGTGATCAAACACTTGAACAGGTTGTTCAGAGAGGTTCTGGAGTCTCCATCCTTGGAGATCCTCAAAAGCCAATTGCACATGGTCTTGGGCAACCTGCTTGAGCAGCGACATTGCGCTCAGTGCCCTCAGGAGGTCCCTGTCAAAGACTCAGTGATCAAAACCTCTCAAGGATTCTGGTGAGGTCCCCCCAGCCCCCCCACATTCATTCCTCATAATACACATTGAATAACCAAACCAGGTTAAGCTACAAGTTCTTCCATCAATTTTCTTAAAGCTCTCTTAGGCTTGATGAATATAATCTGTTTTAAAGATAATTAAGTCATCATAAACCATCTGCTACTTGGGTTTTTCTTTCTGCTTGGATCGAAGGTCTCAAGCTTTGAACTTAATACCTTTTGAACTTCTGAACTGCACAAGGTAATTGCTGGGAGAAATAACTTACAATGCCATTGTCATATCTAAAGGGAGTGAGAAGCAGTGTAATTCCCTGCAAGTTTTGAATTATTCCTACTCTTTAAAAATGTAAGAATTACATGAAAGCCACAATGAAGGTTGAAAGACCAAGTGGTCAATGACAGGGACATGTCAAACATTCCGTTTGCTCTCCTAATGCAAAGGGAATCTCCTGCTCTGTCAAGTTCCAGCCAATGCAACCCTGCTCTTAAAGAACAATTTTGCAGAGAAAACACTTTCTTATGAACACATTCCATGTAATACATTGAGTATCTGCATCCCAGGCCCATTAAAACTCCCTAAAAATCTTCCACTTGTGCCATTTTATGAACACGTGCTCGTGCAATTTAAATTTGGAAGGAATAAAAGTGCAAGGGACTGACTATAAAAAGGTAGCATTGAGACTGCTTATAAATATATCTGAAATAGTAAATACAAAGCACCATAAATAACTTCTCCATCCCTTAATTAGCTCTCTAGCTTCCTCTGCAATGAGGTTACTCCTCTGTTTTGATACCCAGTGGCCTCTGGCTGTCACAGGCTGCCACCATAAACCACTGGAAAAGGCACTGCCTCTCCAGCCTTGGGCTGACAACGACTCACTCCGGAATAAATTACAACTCTCTAGTCACAAGCATTTTTAAAAGGCTCCATGCAGCTGGCAAGATTTCTCCTCCACATCTTTGAAATACAAAGAAGAGAAATTAAAAAAAAAAAAAAAAAAAAAAAAAAAAAAAAAAAAAAAAAAAAAAAGGCAATAAAAACCCACAGCAAACTTAGGTCATAAATACAAGGCAAACCAAAGAGTTCATCATTTTTCTGTGGAATGTTTCATGCAGGGAAAAAAGCTGCATTTCTTTGTTAGTAACATTTCAGCTCGCATTGGATTTGTCTCCTAGATGTGATAAATGGAATCACAGAACAGGTTGGAAAAGACCTCCAGGACTCTTAAATCCAACCTCTGAGTGTCACCATTGCCCACCAATCCATATCAACTTCTTCAGGATACCTTCTCCACAGTGGCAAGTTCTTGGGACACTGAAGACCTTGAAGGTCCTACTAAACAGGTTAGAAATATCTATTTACTCATCACAGAATAATCAGGAGTCTCCAACAGAAAAATCATAGAATCCCAGAATGGTTTGGGTTGGAAAGGACCCCCTGCCATGGGTAGGGCCACCTTCCACTAGACCAGGTTGCTCCACTTGTCAGATACACCCAGCTGGTCAAAACCTTTTGGAGACTGGGATATGCTGGGAGGTGGTCAAACTTCTGCCCCTGGTGGGGACAGGAGCATTGGTGGGGTGGCACAGCAGGAAAACCAGAGGAGGAGGGAAGCCAGGAAGCAGGGAGGATGTCAGACTAGCTCGGCCCTGACCACACCACGATGTGCAGCAGCCAGCAGAAACCTCCCCTTCCTCCCTCAGGAGATGAAGGACAAACTCACGGAAGAAATAGAACAACTCTGGACAGTTGGAGACACAGTTCTGATGAAAATGAGGAAAAAATAGAAAAAAAAAGATGATAAAGGCTCAACTCACTCAACTCGACATAACTCTTCCCACATTCCCCTTGGATTCTAATTTTTAACTTTTATACACTAAGGAGAAACAAGAGATGATAAGGGATGATGGGGAGAGGCCGAGTTGGGCACAAGCCATGTAGGGAGCTGGCAGAGTCTTCTGCAGCAGCCAAAGCCTAGAAAAATCTCATGATCTGGGGTTTTTTTCCGCCTGAAGTGATGAGACAGCAGGGGAAAAACAAGTGTCTGAGGCAGTGTCAGTGCTACCTGCTGGAAGGACCAGGAGACTGCAGCCTCTGTGCCTGGGGGAGAGGGAATGACCCACCTGGAAGGCTGGATGGGGCCTGGAGCAAAAATTTTTCTGGTATTACAAATCACAGAATCCTTAAGGGTGTAATCCTTAAACTCTCTCAGACCACGGAGTCCAATCGTTCCCCCAGCACTGCCAAGCCCACCTCCAAACCACCTCCCCAGACGCCACGTCCACATGTTTTCTGAACACTTCCAGGGATGGTGACTCCACCACTGCCCTGGGCAGCCTGTTCCCAATGCCTGATCACCCTTTCAGTGGAAAAATTTTTCCTGATATCCAATCTAAACCTTCCCTGGCTCTTCCCTAGATTTGAACATTAAACTCGCAAGGAAGTTGGAAATAGGAGCTCAGGCGGATGATGGAATTTCAGCTCTCTCAGAATCTCAGAATGGTTTGGGTTGGAAGGGACCTTAAAACCCATCCAGTTCCACCTCTTGCCACGGGCAGGGACACCTTCCACCAGACCAGGTTGCTCCAAGCCCCCTCCAACCCGGCCTTGAACACTTCCAAGGATGGGGCAGCCACAGCTTCTCTGAGATGAACTTTTAAGCAAGATGAGGTTCAGTATCTTATCCAGAATCTCAATTAATGTCTCAAACCCCAACTGGCAGCTTCAATAATGCTCTCTTTATTCACTCATATCTCTCTTGTCCTCACTTTTAGGGGGTTGTGTGAGGGCTTTTAAGTGCGTGAGTTTATCCCCTCCTTAAAGCAAGTGCCAATGCCACCACCACCAGGTGACAACAAGATGACCAGAGCTGGGACCTTCATTTTCCATATGGATCCTTGCACTGAGGAGTCACTCTCAGCAGTCAGCTCTCAAATGGGATGAACCACATGGTTTGCTACACTCAAGTGATCCCAAATTTGCTCCTGACAGAGGCAGACCAGACTTCAGAAGCCACACGGGAAGCGATCGCTCCACAAGGAGCCCATGTCCCCTCCAAGGGTGTCTCTCCGTCCCTGTCCTCACTCGTCCAATTCCAAGTCACTGCTCCAAAGCCTGAGACATCAGGGTTTCACAGTCAAATCCCCATGATGATTATTCTTATAATTTTTAAGTAAAACAACACTGTTTTCCTTCGTTGCCTTCTTGGAAGCAGCAAGACTTGTTTTGCTTGCAATCCCCTCAAAAATTTCAACTGCTGTAGACACCTAACAGGAAATGTTTAAGGCCAAAATCTCAAAAGGTAGGAAAAATCACATGGAATTAAGAAGAGTCTTATTTATGAGTATATAAATATATAAAATACTTTAAGAGTATTTTTTTTGGGAAATCAATAAATTAAAAAATTAACAGGCAGTGCTATCAGTTCCGTTAATAATTAAATAATCTATTATTTTATTTTTAGTTGTGCCCTTAACTCTCCTGCACACGAGGGTCTTAAAATATCCCCACATCTGGGAAAAGTCTTTTTCCATGTCAGCACTTGGATGCTATCCCACGGGATAAATCCGCCACACGCATGCAGCGCTAGTGCCGAAATGATTGTAACTCACGACTCCTATAAATCAAACTCAGGGAAACTGCCCCTCTGCAATCAGTTTAATTAAACCCTCTCTGAGTGCTTCTGCTGTGCAGGCGATGGATCCCGACAAAGCTGGAATTCAGAGTGCTCCAGTCACTCTCCAGCTCCTGGGAGGTCCAGGAGAGAAGTCTGAGTGAGCTCAGCGGGTACGTCACGGAGGAGGCTTTGGAAAAGCCTTAAAAACCTCCGTGCAAACAATCCGTGCAGCTGACACTCGCTCCTGAACAAAGCACCCCAACTTGCTGCCCCGCGTCCCATGGCCCTGCTCCTGAAAAGCGTCTGGAGGGGGAGGCAGTGGGATTTCTAGGGAGCAGCAGCTCCCCACGGCCCCGTGTGCGGGGCTGACCGGGGGCCAGGGCTGGCACCCGCGGTGGCGGCGCTCCAGAAGTACAGGATTGACGTCAGTAACTTGTGTAATCATCTGCCTCAGCTCGAGCCCATAAACAAGGGTTGGGGGTGGGGGGTGGTGGTGGTGGTTGTGGCTTCTTTTATTTTTTTGGTCCAGCCCTCAGTCATTGTATTTTCTCGTAGGACTGGAACAGTGGAAATATTTGGAGAAACCTCCGCTGTAAATTAAACTGCGGCGATCTGAACGTCTGCCTGCCTCAAACCTGCTACTGGAACTGCTGGTTTCTTAAGGAAAGCCACCAGTGGAACTCCACACTGGAGAAGTGTTTAGAGAGCCTCAAAACAGTACAAATCACAGAGTGATTTGGGTTGGAAGGACTTCAAAGCTCATCCTGTCCCACCTCCCTGTCATGGACAGGGACACCTCCCACCAGTCTGGGTTGCTCCAAGCCCTGTCCAACCTGGCCTGGGACACTTCCAGGGGTGGGAGTCAGCATCAAGTATCACTAATCATGATCAATATTCCCCTTCCCCAACAGCCTCGGCACCTTCCAAACAACACACTGTGCCCCCGAAACCCTGGGAGAACCCCTTCACTGGGGTGTAACAGCACAGCTCCATCCCCAGCACTTGTGATCAGACCACTCACATCTGACAGGTGAGTTTACCTTCAAACAGGCTAAAACTTTGTCTCTTTTAACACTTACTCAATGCAGTAATCTCACAGCAGCTTTGTCTCAGTTTCCTTGTAATATTGGGAGGCCCAGAGAGGTGATTTTGGCTACAGAGCAACTGCAAAATCCGTGCATGGATGAAGATGCTCTGCAATGTTCACCTGATGGTCTCCAGGTGATTTACAGAAAGTCAGGACATAAATAAACACTTGCTTTCCTCAAAGGAACTGCAGATTCACATGCAATTGATCTTTCGAACCTCTGCAGGATGCACAGCCATGCTGTCCTCATTTCCAGAAGGAGAAATGGATAGGATGCTGTAAATGTTTTACACAGGGCTGGAGTTAAAGAGAATCTGGACTGGAGATGGGAACACCTTTGCTCTTTCTGCAGTTAATTCCAGTGAAAAATCTTAGAATGGGTTGGGTTGGAAGGGACATTAAAGTTCATTCAGTTCCAACCCCGTGCCAGGGACAGGGACACCTTCCACTATCCCAGGTTGCTCCAAGCTCCAACGTGGCCTGGAACACTTCCAGGGATGGGGCAGCCGCAGCTTCTCTGGGCAACCTGTGCCAGGGCCTCACCACCCTCACAGGGAAGAATTCCATCCCAATATCCCATCCAACCCTGCCCTCTGGCAGTGGGAAGCCACTCCCCCTGTCCTGTCACTGCTCTTGTCCCAAGTCCCTCTCAAGCCTTCTCGGAGCCCTTTAAGGCACTGGAAGAGGCTCTGAGGGCCCCTGGAGCCTTTTCTTCCCCACGTGAACACCCCTAAGTCTCTCAGCCTTTCAGGAAACGCTTCAGTAACTCTGAATAACTTCACTCACAAACGCTTTCCCGTGTTGTCACGCCTCAAAGAGGCCCAAGGTTGAGAGCAGCTGCCGCTGGAAGCAGGACCCCCCACACACAACCTGCACTAGGGACCCCAAAACCACGCGCTTAAAGCCGCTCTGAGGGGGAAGAACCACGTGAAAAGCTGCGTGCCTACCTTGTTGATGTGCAGTTGCTGCTGCTGGAATTGCTGTTTGTGTTTCTCCAGGAACTGCTGGTGCTGCTGCTGGATGACCAGCTGCTGGAGGGCCTGGGCGTTCTGGGGCAGGGGAGCAGACTGGGTGCGCCCGAGCGGGCGGTGCTGCCGCAGCTTGTGGATCGAAGGGGAGACCCGCTCGCCGCCCACCAGAGGCTGTGCGTGCAGGGGCAGGCCTGAAAGATACCAGTCTGAAGATAATATGGAGGAAAAAAGCAGCAGAGGAGGAACAAAAGGAAGAAGAAAGGAAGGGAGAAAACGGCTGTTGAGTAACGCTGATGGTGACAGTGATCACGTTCAACCCAGCCACCTCGCCATCTACAGCTGGAGCATCCTTAAGGGAGAACAGATTAATTACCATTGCACAGAGGAATGCTTTGGTTTGAATCCTGTGTTTGCCCAGAGACCCTACAGAAACATCTAATTTCTTAAAATCAGCAATACCTTACGGACCCTCCCATCGCTGCACAGTAGTTTGGAGAGGTTTGGAGAGGTTTAAACCTCACAGCTTGCCTTGGTTTAGGGAGCAATGCCAGGTTCAATCCTAAGCAAACCCCAAGCCAAGCAAACCACAGAATCCAGCAGTTATCCCTCCCAGGGGCTCCCTGGGTACACTGAAGAATGATGGATGATGATCAAGGAGTGCATGGCTGCCCTTGGCTCTGCTCTGCTCCACACTGTAGAAATGACTTGGGATGAAAACTTCCATGAGATAAACCCCTGGCCAGGCCTGCTTTGGGAAAAGGAGTATTTCAGGAATATGGGAGCTGTTGGGCCTCATTATTTCCATAGGAAGAAGGTAAGTTAGAGGCCAAGGTGACAAACAGCTGGAATAGTTTGCATCACTGTCCTGTGCAGACGTGGCAGTGAGTTAACAAGAAACTATGGGTTATCTGGGGGTAACTGGAGTTACCCACAGACCCTTGGCAATTTGGGTGTCACTGATGGCTGCCATGTGAAATACCTCCCCAAACTCCAGGAAGGACACGTCTTTAGGAAGTGCCCTCTCTTCTCAGCTGTTCCTGGGGTGAGCCCGTTCCTGCTCTGCTCCCTGAAAACACACCTTCCCATTCTGCTTAGAAAGTTGGGACACCAGATATGCCCAACAAAGCCCAACCCAAACGTGGAGGAGCTCAGGATACGCATCTAATGTCGTTACACCTTGGAATAAAAAGGCATTGCTGGGAACTGCTGCCTCCCTAACAGGGATAGGACTGCACTCACTTTTGGGAAAGAAGCTCCCCAGAGGTCTGCAGCCAGCTGAATCCTGAGGATTAGAAACACCTTGACATTTCTGTCCCAGGATGTGACCTCCTTTTCCACTGATTCACAGAACTGCCCTACGTGGAAGGAGCTGACTCATCTAAAAGCCTCTTTTCCTGGAAGATTTAAAGTGTTTCTCCCACTCTCTGCTTTTCTGAAAGGAATCATGTAAAAGGGTATTTTATTTTATAAATGCCTGTCTCTACAAATGTCAGCATGCACACACACACACGTCTGTGTACGAACATATGGATAATTGGGAAAGATGTGGCCCTTTTCCCTTGGAGCACAGTTCCTCCTCCCAAAAGTTCAAATTAGACAGCAGAGTTTGCACAGGATATTTTGGAAGACTGCCTTCCTCC
Source organism: Atrichornis clamosus (assembly GCA_013400975.1). NCBI lineage: Eukaryota > Metazoa > Chordata > Aves > Passeriformes > Menuridae > Atrichornis > Atrichornis clamosus. Next base: position 49,639 of record WBMZ01001188.1, read on the forward strand.
ATGCAATGACCAAGGTCCTCCTGGGAAAGCTTTCCAGGAGACACCGTGTTCACAGAATCCTGGAATGGTTTGGATCAGAAGAGACCTTAAAGCTCATCTCATTCCAACCCCCTGCCATGGGCAGGGACACATTCCACTAGACCTTCCAGCAGGCAGAGAGCATCTCATGGTGGCTGGATCTTTCTGCAGCTGTCAGGAGACTACCTCCAGAGCGCAAGGCTATCAGCAGAATCCTAACAAACGCCACTTTGTTTCCAAGGAATTTCCAAATATTAACTGCAGTTTGGCAGTTTTGAGGCCACGTGTGAGCTCGCTGTCTTTCAGCTGCTGCCTCTGGAACGTGTGCTTCTCCTTGGTGCTCTGCTGTGACTCTTTCTCCTGAGTGTTGGTTTGTAACATGTTGTACTTTTATGGAAAACACCGCACGGAGCAGGTGGAGTAGAAGGAATATGCTTGGAAGCAGACACAGCGCACTGGAAACTGAGGGAAGCACATACCACACTTCTGAGCTTCAGCTTCCCCGTATGTACATGCTCCTAAGCTCATCACAACCCCCTGGATATTCCTGGGATTTGGATGCAAAACCAGCCACAAGTCACGCTGTGATGCTTCAGTGACTGACACCTCCCAAGAACTTCCCTTAGCAATGGAAGGGAAGAAAGCAAAATCAACACGTCAAGAACTTAGGCAGAGCATCCTTTGTCCCAGCATCACACACCGTAAACCAGAAGCACATCCCAGTGGGAATTATTGCCTTGAATCAAGCCTATTTATAGGCACACGCCTTCCCACAGGTAGCTCATTCTGAAAATCCAACACCGGGAGTGACTCACGGCAATTAACATCCCGAGAATGGAACGTACACAAACAAATACAATCTGCTGGGAGGCAGCTGATTTTGCCACGGTTTTGCTATTTATATTAATGATGAAAAGGAAGTGTTTTAATCTGTGATTTTCTACGTGCGTGCCTTTCATATTTTCATGGAATAGAAAGCATCCATGGAAAACAGAAATCGTAAGATGCAACGGTTTTGCCTCCGCTTTAATCTGAAGTGGTTAGAACTCTAACCACAGAGTTTTCCATTTCTACCTCGGAACTCATGCTGTCCTTGTGGAATAAAGCTATTTATTCTCATCTCACCAAAACGACAAGGCAGCTTCCCCCTACCTCGGGATGAGGCGGGAAGCCTCTGAGTCTGGAAAAGCCACCACTACTCAAGGTATCGACAAACATATCCCAAAGGCTGCACGTTCTGCCGGCAGGACGGAGGGTGATGCTGGATCTAGAGGCTGCCTTTCCAACAACCCAACAGACTGCTGCTGGTTTGCTCCCTTTCCCAGCTGCCCGGGAGCCGCGCGTTCCCCGCGGAGCGCTCACCTGTGACTAAGGGGGTTTGTGCAGTTGGCTGTTCCAGTAGGACCATGTGTTGCAGGAGAGGGTTATGTGCAGTTCCCCCATCTCTTTCCAACGTTGTAGTGCTCAAGTAGGGAGTGAGGTGAGTGCCAGGGAATAAGGAGATCCGCTGCTGTAGGGTTGGGATAGTGAGTCTCTCCGCATCCTGCTGCGCCGATCCCGCCTGCAAAAGCACCACGGATGGCAGAGGGGGTTAAGGGAGGAATGGGTGCTAGCGACATTCCAGAGGCTGATCCAAACCCCACTTACGCTGGAAGGGCCGGTGGCAGGCAGTCCTAGCGTGATGTTGGGCAGGGAGGGAGAGGTGTAGAGGGGGAGCTGCGTCACGGAGCCCTCGCGGTTGACGAGTCTGTGAGCCAGGCTGGTCTGGAAACGAGAGCAACAACAGGGCCCTGCTGAGAGGCCATCCACAGAGCCCAGCAGGGACGTGGCACTGGGACAACACGTCAGCAACGGACACACCGTCTCCAGAGTGGGAGGGGACCCACAAGGACATTCCAGTCCAACCCCCTGGCCCTGCACAGACACCCCAACAATCCCACCCTGTGCCTGAGAGCATTGTCCAAACGCTCCTGGAGCTCTGGCAGCCCTGGGGCTGTGACCATTCCCTGGGGAGCCTGTTCAGTGCCCCACCACCCTCTGGGGGAAGAACCTTCTCCTGATATCCAGCCTAAACCTCCTCTGGAACAGCTACATGCTGTTCCCTTGGTACTTGTCCTTCTCAAGCATTTGCCCTTTTAAAAGTAAAACAGATTATCTTTAAAAAAAAAAAAAAAAAAGGCTTTACAATTGGTGTTTTTCTCTTTAGCAAATAACAGACAATTTATGTTATTTACTAGTGCACGTTAGCATAAATCAGACTTCAAAATCTCATCCAAAAGCCTCAAGGTTGCATTTACGGAGCTATTTCCTGGTTTTCAGGGTGAAATGCAAGATTTACTCTGTTATCTTATGGGCATTTAAAGCAAGAACACTTTAGCAAAAATGCCTTTAATTTCCAAACCAGGCTGGTTTGAAATACGCACTAGAAAACCCATTACAGAAATTACAATAAACTGCCTGATTTTCCTGTTAGGAAACCAAGTGTTCTGATCACCCTGAATTCTCTGCAGGTGATTTTCCAACATAAATAGAATTCAGACTTCAGAAAGACTTCTGCAGAAGTCAGTTAAACTCAGGTGCTGTTGTGAAAAGGGGAATTTTGTTTACCTTAACGTTCTGCTATGGGACAACCTGGATCTAAGCTGTGGCTGCCCCATCCCTGGAAGTGTTCAAGGCCATCCAGTCCCACCCCCTGCCACGGGCAGGGACACCTTCCACTAGGCCAGGTTGCTCCAAACCCCATCCAGCCTCACTTTGGACACTTCTAGGGATGAGGCAGGCACAGTTCCTCTGGGCAACCTGTGTCATTTTTTTAACAGGCTCGTTGTAAAAAACTTCATTTTCATCTCTAATCTAAACTGACTCTCCACGTGATCGTTTGTACCCACACACTTCTCCTTCCAAGTGATTTTGAGCACTACTGGCAATTTTGCTTTAATTTAAATTACATAATGTCAGTGTGCCATTGAAAATAAGATACTTATTGTCAGCAGAGGAATGAAATATTTTTCTGATATCATAAATGAAACAAAACTACATCCATTTTCCTTTTGAACAGTCAATACTCTGGAGTTGTGCCTCAAACTCTCTCCTGGGGATTTGATATAAAAACAGAGGAGAGAAGAACACAGCAGCTTGATGCTCTCAGCACATGGTATTTGGCAGCATTATCACCACTTTAAACACCCAGCTCCCATCTCTGGGCTGTGCACAAACAGGCCTGAATTGCACACAATGATTTCTGCATCTGCAATTTTCAGCTGTACTCAAGCAGCTTTTACAGTCTTGTATCACCTGCAATGGCAGTGAATATTGTGTACCTTCCAGAAGAGGAAAAACCTTTAAAAACAGCATTTCAAAATAGAGAGTGTCTGTTTTACAGGAGGCAGAGCTGTAGTCTTTCCCTGCTGAAAGCAAATGCTGAAATTTAGATAATGAACTTGGACACCATCTTCCAACACACCCGGCTCATGAGGTGACGTAGCAAACCAGGAAGCAACGAGATACATTTCTCATTTAGAATAAAACATGAAGCTAAGAATGAAACATGAAGTTGGCAACATTACCTTTACAGAAACATTTAAGTATTTCTAAATATTTACTGGTGGGAACATGAGGAATCCTGGTCAATTGGAATTAAAGAAATCTCCAACACTCGGGCTCCCAGGTCATACAACTCCTACTGAAGAAGAAGATTTTCAAGGAACCAAACCCCACTTCTTTTTTCCCAGATGAACCAATACAGGCCAATGGATCATCTGGGATCACACAACATGAATGCTGGAACAAAGTGCAGGGTTATTTTTCTTTGGGAAAGGGAAAGGCTTCAGCAGGACATGGATTTTTTCCAAACCATTTGTGCTGCTCGTGCCTCAGCCTAAGTTACAAAACCGCTGCATTACAAACAGTTGATGGGAAGGCTTTTTCTTGTAGTCAGAGTCCATTCCATCAGGTGTTGGTGGTCTAGTGCCAGATGATCAGCTCCAATTATTTAGCTGAAAAATTAAATGGATGAGGAGACTGCTACAGCTTCACATTCACCTCCAGGAGCTCACTCCGAGTTCATGGGATGTTTTGGGCTGGAAGGGACCTCAAAGCTCATCTTGGTCCAATCCCCTGCCATGGGCAGGGACCTGTGGGAAGCTGCCTGCTCTGTTTATGTCACAAAAAATTGTCATAGCCACTAACTTTTCCATCAGCAGTAACTGAGGATTTGCAGTTTGCTAAGGATAGACAAGATTGACAGCTCCTGGATCAGCAAAAGCAGTAACTCAGTGTTTGTCTTCCTGGGGCAAGCCAAGCCTTCACCTCACACCACCTGAATCTTCACACTAATTACCTAAATCTGTAAGGCTTACTATGGACTAGAGTGGCTGGAATGTGTGGTGGATAATTTGGCAGGGGAGAGGGTGGAGAAGGCAGCATATTGCCCATATTAAATACTGTTACACTACATTAGAAATAAAAATAAAGTGAACATCTGTACAAAACTAGAAAGCAGTAAGGGCTGACATTTACACCATAAGAAGCCCTTTTCAATTCTAAAGGAATACTTGTGGAGAACAAGCCCAAGCCTGTTTTGAGAGCCCTGGTGTTCAGACAGACTCTATATTCATGGGGGGAACAGCTAATGGGAAGCTGCCTAAAAAGAAATGCACCAGTAACATCAGACAACCACACTGGTTTTCTACATGCACACTTTAGAGGGGGAGCCAGTTAACATGGCCCAGACCCCAACATCTGCCCCTGGAAAAGCTGGGCTCCAGTATCCCTGAACACAGGAGCTGCTGTGCTGAATCCAGCCCCACTTCACCCAGTCCAACACCCTGCCCTGGACATCCACAGATGCCTCAAGAGATGGTGAAAGTTTATGGGGTTATAAACCAGCACATGGCACCAAGCTTTCAGATCCCCAATTGTGGAGGAAAAGGTTAAAAATCCATTCCTTTAATCCAGTTCTGGTTTGGTCATATTTAGACTAACCCACGGCACACAATAAAGTCACCCTATGCACAAGAATAAATTCCCCAAATATTAAAATACTTGCATCTGACCTTGCTAAATCCCTTTATTTTTACTTTCTCCTCACTACAAAACCACTCCAAGTTACCACAAGCTGCTTGTGAGCTGGTTCAAACCAGATTTAATAAACAGATAACGCATCCTGCCAGCCCAGCTTGAGAGGTAATTCCCAAAGTCGGCTCCAAGGCACAAGCTGGGGTTTTCCTGTAGTGTGCTTCACGTGCCTGAACTCCCAAAACTCAGCAAAAACTGATGAGCAGCCCAAGTGTTAAAAGCCAGAGGGAGGAAGGGCTCTGTACCTCTGCTTGGATACTCGTGACTGATCCTGCAATTCCGTTCTCGGTGCTGATGTTATTGGAGCTGTTGTTTGGAGAGCTGGGACCAGATCCAGGAGCACTGTTGCATGCAGAGTCTAAAAAACACATCCAAAACCAACTTTTAACGTTACAAACAATTTCTGTGATGGTTTTGAGACAGATAACAACCCCTCAAGCTTTCTTTTGGAGGAAAGCAACCCTCCTCCTCCTCCTTCCCCCTTAATCTTCCCAGGGCTCTTCAAATACTGACAAACACTTTTAAAAGGTTTATCCAAGTACCTACTCACCACACTTATTTCTTCTCCCCATGGGGATTTCTCTTATGGTGTATTAATAACTTTAAATATGATTGAAAGATAATAAAAGACATGGAAGCTTTGAAGAGGTCAAGCTGGAGGATGTAGGATCTATTCTGCTTCATTTTTCTAGAAGTGCTTCTCTCACCCTCTTTCCCTTTAACTCTAAGGACACCTCATTGCATCAGATTTCCCTCAGGAAGTCTCTCACCTGGTGCATGGCACAGCTACCAGTGTTTCTCCTTTCATTTGGGAAGGCTAATAACACTAAAACCCTTTCTTCTGAACTTTCCTTCTTCCCAAGCACAGGATTTGTCCAATGGCAAAAGAATCTCCCAGCAGCTGCAGTGGCTCAGGCTGGAGAAGGCTCCTCATTGCTCCAGGATGTCCCAGTAGAAATAAGAGCTAATCATGGCAAGGGCCTGGAGTGCCAGAACAAGGGGGAATGGCTTCCCCCTGCCAGAGGACAGGGGTAGATGGGAGATTGGGGAGTAGTCCTTCCCTGTGAGGGTGTTGAGGCCCTGGCACAGGGTGCCCAGAGAAGCTGTGGCTGCCCCATCCCTGGAAGTGTCCAAGGCCAGGTTGGAGCAACCTGGTCTAGTGGAAGGTGTCCTACTAGAACCCCCCGCATTCTTCAGGGATTAAACGTAATTTCTACTCCCTGAAGTGGGGCTGTTTTCACAACTTATTTTCCATTTAAAAGACCCCTCTTACTATGACAACTCAGATATTTTTCTAGCAGGCTCCAGGCTGGCTTCTTGAACCATGTCCATACCAGTGAAAAACAGGAGCTTCCACTGCTATTTCTGAGGACATTGCTGGCAGAAATGCTCAGCCAGTAGAGGTTGATTTATCCTAAGAGCCCTGTATCATACAGCATTGTATGAGTGAAGGAGATTTGATTTTCAGATCTGAAAACCTGCCAGAGCTCAAGGAGCATTTGGACAATGCTATCAGGCACAGGGTGGGATTGTTGGGGTTGTCCTGGACGATTCCTGTGGGTCCCTTCCAGCTCAGGATAGTCTATGATTCCATGATCCTTAGCTCTTGAAATCATCCATTCCCTCTGCAAACAGAGAGGCTCTGACACAGAGAAGTGTGGAGCTGCCCCAGGGTCACCCAAAATCACCCCGGTCTCTAAAGGGAGCTCACTTTGAATTCAATGCAATGATGATTGTGTGCCTCTGGAAAAGCTGTCACTTGGTGGTACTTACACAGAGACATCCCTAGATGGTGCTAAGAATTAACTTTATGGTAATCTCATCATGTTCTTTACTCTGATCCCACTTACAAACTTTACTCCGGGAAGAATAAGGTTTTTCAACAAGAAACTGTCAATTAAGTAGTCAAAATATCAGCTGTATGTATAAAACCACCGGGTCAGGAACCTTTTCCTGATACCCATCCTTCCTGACACGGCTCCAGCCGTTCCCTCAGCTGCTGCCCCTGGTCACAGAGAGCAGAGACAGGAGCTGCCCCCCGGGAGGAAGCCGCGGATCGGGGTGAGCTCTGACCTCAGCCTCCTCCAGGCTCAGCAATCCCAGTGCCCTCAGCTTGGTCCCACCAGCCCTGAGGCACACGACGGATCCAGCCTGCACAGCTAACCGGAATTCTCTCTGGAAAGGGAGAAGGGGGTGAGGAATTGCTGCTTACCCGCCGTACCTGTGACGTCCAGCGGGCGCTTCTTGAGCGCCGTCACCACCGGCCCGTCCTTCCTGCGCAGGAGGGGGCTGCTCCTCCTCTCAGCAACCTTCTGCTTTAGTCTGGAGCGCAGCTTCAGGTTGGGTTCAGAGGCTGGGCACAAAAAGGAAACAGGGTTTGGGTCCAGATTACCTCAGTAGTTTTTTTACTCGACTTACAGTTGACTTGAGTCGAGTTGGCTGCAGCCAAGCATTTGCAGCAAGGTTAAATTAAGTCATTTGATAACCAATATTTGCAACGCAGGCTTGTTAATAGAACAAACAGGTCCCAGCCTATGAGCTATCTGAATTCACTGACAATGAAAGGCATTTGCTCTAAAAATACAATTATAATCCTGCAAAGTCTTCTCTGAACGAAGACACAGACCTACAGAGGTGGGAGAGTTTCCCACCTCTGCCGGGCTTGCTCCCAACCCAGCGGAGAACTGAGCTGATGGGATCCAGGAGATCAGCAGAGGAGCGGGTGAGCCAGCTGAGATGTTGCTGTTGGTTATCTGTGATGTGCTGCTGGAATGGGCAGCTCCACAGCCTTGGAGTCATCTGGCCCCAGGGTGAGCTGGCTGAGGGAGGGACACTAGGGGAGTGGGAAAGAAAGTGCCTAAATCAAGCCCCACAAGCCAACCAGGCGATCGTTTTCCTGCTGCTTCATCCCCCTGAAGCACCTCACCTTGATGAGCCTGTGCTGGCTGTAGCCAGTGTCACCTCAAGAAAAAGGGCATGAGAGCGCGGCCCACGAAAGCCAACACCAGGGAGGAGAAGGTTTGTTTATTTGGGAAGCAACTTGGGTTACATCATCACAGCCCCAAAGTTAAACCGTATCTAAGAGCACATCAAATGCTTGGAAAGTTCCGGGCTGCCAAGGGTAGGTGTGGATGCATTTCCTGTGACCACGCTCTGACTGGCTTTGTGTACACCATGCTTTCAGAACTTCTGCTGTGCCCAAATCCAGAGATCCCATCTCTCCAGAAGTCAAAGCAGAGCTCCTGGGAAGCCCCAGTGCTCCCGGGTTAAGGACAGCTGGCGACGTTGCTTGGCGAGTCTTTATCAAGGGAATGCAGCATTAAGTCAAGATTCCTCCCGAGAGATGATTTTCCCTGGAAACTTTCTGATCTCTTGAGTCTTGAAATACTTGCTGTGGGGTTTGAGGGCTCCTGACAGTTGTGGGATGTGTGAACTGGCCCCACCTTTTCCTTTTCCAAACCCCTCAACAACTCCGTGGCTTAATCCCTTTGAACCAGCAAATCCTGTGCTCACTCCATTACCAACCAATATACTCCAGGGCCAATAACCTACACTTCTTTAGAGGAATTAAAATAGGGTTTACAAACTGATTTGAGTTAACTAAGCCTGGCTACAGCTACATTTCCCTACAGTTGGCTTTGACCACTGGGTCACGTCAAAGATCAAGCCTGTCGGTGCTAATTGCAGGGCTCAAAAAATCAGAAGGCCCATGAATTCAAGATCAAGTGTTTGAGGTTTAAGCCATCAAAACAGTTCTTTGATGGAATTTTTGGGAGAAAAAAGACAAAAAAAAAAGGGAAGAGCTTTTCATTAATGTCTTGGACAGAAAAACACCAGCAAGAGATAAAGGGAGCACTGGAAAAAAAAAAGTGCTTCCTCGAGATGATGCTTCAAATGCTGCATGAAGTGCATTAGCAAGGGGGGAATTATCTTAGAGGGCATTTGCATATAAAATGGCAGGGGACTGAATGCAAACCTGCTCTGAGGGCAGCATTACAAGAGTGGACCAGTTCAAATACAAGCTCAGGCTCTAAGCAGCATCTTCTTAAAGTTCTCTTCAAAACAGAAGCTGACTCAGGATTTTAAAAGCAGGCTTGGGGTAGGTACCTCATCCCCCATCCTTAAATTCACAGCTTAAATTTGCCCAATTACTGAGCATTAAGAGCTGTCTGGATGCTAAACTCAAGGTTGGAACGAGATGATCTTTAGGGTGCAACAAAACCATCCTGGGATTCTGTGAAATGGGAAGGTGTCACAGCTGGATGCTGATATATCCATTTTAAATAAATGAAATCTAAACCTATGCCACAGCTGTTGGAAGGATCTGTCTTCTGACAAAGGAAAACATGACAATAAAGACTATATTTCAGCCCAAATTTTGTTCCTAGGTGGTGTTCAGCTGAAGGATGGCTTCTGTTGGGAACACACAAGTAATTAGGTGGCTTTCAAATATAGAGAATGAATGGGTTAGAATCACCTTAAAAATGGGCAGGGAAACAAAAGATTTGGGGTCACAGATTACCCAACACATCCCATATTTAAAGTCACAATAAAAACATCCTTCCATATACGAAGAAGTGAACGAACATAGAAAATTACAGCCTTAAAAGAGAAAATACCTCCAGAATAAGTTATTGCCAAAGCAACGTACTGGAATTCATCAGATTAAACTATTTTAAGGCAAAATCATTCTGTATTTTCCTCTTTCGCTCCCTCAGCTGGGAGATCGAGTTTCGAAACACCAAAAGGTCTATTTAAAGAACTGCTCTGATTTTGTTGTTTATCCCTCAGATATAATCCCAAATCTAACATGGCATCAAACCTCAGGGAGCATAATCCCTACACGGATTTAATTGGGTGCTCCAGAGCCCAAAGTAGGTGAATTAAAATTCAGCACAGGCAGCGCAGCACAGCCTCAAATTCACAGAATTTACATAAAACCTATTTTATAATAAAAGATGGGGGCTTCCAACAGAGGCATTTCCAAAACTCAGATCAAGAATTTGAGCTTATTCAGATGGTTTTTAAACTATTACATAATCAAAATATTTTTAAGCTGAAGAGAGCTGTCTTTCACAAGCATAAAACAGGAATTTAAAGAACACATGAGTATCAATACCTGATAGTCAATGAAGGTTCACTGTTGTCTCAGGAACACCAATTTCACTCGAAATCTCCCCAAATTCACCCTGTCAGGCAATATGCCCAAACAAAGCCTTGCTAACTAGAGCAAATATAAAAACTGGAAACCAAACTACAAAACTTAAATTAAAAAGTCACTGGTCCTCTACATTTCTGGGTGAAGTACTTAAAGCAAATGCCATGAAATTATCAAAATTCCCCTTTAGCAAACCAATGAAGCCCATGCCCAAGTCTGAGTCAGCTCCCACAAAGCCAGTGGGATTTCTTAAGCACTGACATGCTTAATTTGGCCTATAATAAGGATTAATACAAAGAATATTTTGTTTTCCTCCAAGTAAATTAATAACCAGAACATAAGCCAAAAGCTTCCCTCGTTTTCACAGGCTCCAACCCAAGTCACCCCTCTCATACGTCACCGAGTGCAGCAGGACCCATGTAATCCAATTCTTCCAACATTTATGTCACTCCCATTGTTTTTTTCCTAGAATTGCAGCCCCTAAGCTGCTGAACTAATCGGACATTAAGTCCACGGAAGTCAAAAAGCCACAAAGTCCTGGGCAGAGTTTGCCCTCTTCCCACTGCCCATTCCACATTTGTGGAATAAAAGCAAACAATGCGCCATGAAAACCCTGCTCCCAGTCCTCAAACATCTTCATTTTGGCAGGTGGGGACTGAGAGGATGTTACCTATTTTTATTATTATTATTATTATTATTA
>WBMZ01001188.1:60637-118011 GCA_013400975.1 Atrichornis clamosus
ATTATTATTATTATTATTATTCAGCTTCATACTAGGCCTTACCAGTCAGGCAAAGGCCAACAGAATTATCTTATCTCTCTTCCAACATCCAGATCACTCCATGAGAAAACACCATGAGGAGAGGGAGGGAGATGGCTGTTTGAATTTAGCCTTTAGCACAACCCAAAATTTTAATAGAGAAAAATTATCTTTTGCATAAACAGGAGAGGAAACACGAGTAGTGTCAGCCCAGAGGAAAACAAGAACTGGGCTCCAAAAATGTACCAAGAGGAGACAAGAGGCAGCAGAAAATCACCATAGGAGGAAGAAAACTAAGAATAAAAGCAAGACAGCCTGTTCTCCTCCAGAAACAAACTGGGGTTTATGATAATTGTATCATCTGGCATCACCTGAAAAATGATGCCCTTCCAGAACATACAGGGGGCTTAGGAAAAAGAGGGAGAGTGAGTTTGGACACAGACAGGCAGTGGTAGGACAAGGGGATAGGACGGTTTAAACTAAAAGAGGAGAGATTTAATCTTTATCCCTGTGAGGGTGGGGAGGCCCTGGCACAGGTTGCCCAGCGGAGCTGTGGATGCCCCATCCCTGGAAGTGTTCCAGGCCAGGTTGGATGGGGTTGGAGCAACCTGGGATAGGGGAAGGTGTCCCTGCCCAGGGCAGGGGGTGGGACTGGATGGGCTTTAAGGTCCCCTCCTGGGATCCTGTGAACTGTGCAGGCTCCTGACAGCCCCTGGGAAGCCGAGACGGAGCTGAGAGGACCCAGGAGGAGAAGGGTGGACTCACTGAGTGACTGGGGCCACGGTCCTGGGCCTCTCGGAGCCCCTGCTCCCCAAAGGTGACACTAAAGCAGAAGACTTTGTTTGGTCTTCTACTGGAAGGGGTTTCTCTTTTGGTGCAGCACTGACAGGACCCCTCAAGGGGTGTCTCAATGATTCTGTGATGGTTAAGCCTGAAAAAGCCCCTGAGAGGACCAAGTCCAACCATCAACCCAGCAGCACCACCGTGTTCACCACTAAACCATGTCCCCAGCTGCCACATCCAGGCTTTTGAACACTTCCAGGGATGCTGACTCCACCACTGCCCTGGGCAGCCTGTTCCAGTGCCTGATCACCCTTTCAGGGAAGAAAATTTCCCTAACATCCAGCTTAAATGTTAGTTTTGGATGAGACAGACTGCCATCCTCCACTGGGAGCAGGACAGGGTATTTCAAGCAGGGATTTCTCCTGCAGGTGCAGGAATCTTGCTCCTCTCAGTGTGTGGGTCCATGGGAAGCCAGACTTCCAACCATGCTGGTTGGAAGGACAGTGTGGGTGGGAAAGCAAAGGTGCTCTTGAACTGGAGTGACACTCCATGCCACACAAAGCTCCAAGATTTTCTCTAAATTATACTCCCACATTGCACCAGGATTTCTGACTAGCCTATTTTCCTCTAAACAACCTTTTGTCCTAAAGCAAACCACTCCAAACATTCCAATAATCAGAACCAGCTCAGAGGGATATTATGCTTTTCTTGTCAAATGCAGCGTTATAATTGTTGACAAATCCTTTCATTTTTCCCTTTATTTCTTTTAAATGCAAGAAGTTCACACCAATTTCACCTGCCTAGCTGCAAATAATACCCAAACAATTCCATGTTTCTGCAATACCAACACCATCATGGGATGCTGGATGCTTTCCTCTCTCAGGATTCTCTCTTTTGCATGGAAAAAGAATCACAGAGTCACAGAACCATTTAGGTTGGAAAAGCCCTCCAAGATCAGAGTCCAACCATTAATCCAGCACTGCCAAACCCACCACCAACCCACTTCTCCCCAAACACACCCCACAGGCACACACACAGTTACTGCCTGGGCAGGAAGTTCAGAGATATACCAGCCAGAGGTGTCTTTGTGAACTCCCACTCTGGCATTCAATCCAGAATCCCAGAATAGGCTGGGCTGGAAGGAACATTAAAGCTCATCCAGTTCCACCCAACTGTGATACCAGAGGGAAAGGAAGAGCCAAGACCCAGGGCTTGGAACAAGGTGAGCTTTAAGGTCCCTTCCAAGCCAAACCATTCTGGGATTCTGTGACATGGTCCAGCTCTCCACAGAAATTAAAACAACCCCCAAAACAACAACAACAACAAAAAAAAGCCCAAGAGGAAAAGCAGGTTAAGAAGTTGGATAATTCCCTTTAAAGCTCCATGATGGTGGTGGTGTCAGCCTTCTAAACAAGAGCATGTTTTAATACATCCACTGCTCGAATTTCAGAAAGCAGGGAATGCCACTAACAACCTTGTTCCTGGGGAGAAAATGAGGACAGGATTCCTTAGAAACGCAAAACTGAAAAGCTCTGCTAAAAACCACTTCAGCAGCTCCAAGAAAGGTGTTGACAAACAGCTCTCGGGGTTATCAAAACAGGCTTTCAAAGGCTGTCCCAACCCAGAGCCCAAAACCACTCTGTAAGGATTCTCCAGAGATTTTCCTTAGAGGATCGCAGTGCAGCACGTAACAAACGTTATTAAATTTGGGAGACACCAACTTTGACCTGGGAGCAGAAAAGGTCACTTAGATTTTCCCCTCTCAACAGCTGTCAATAAAAAGCTGACACTAAATCGTACATAGAATAAAGGAAACACCCCAAAAGGGGAAATAAAATCCTTGTGCTAATCCAGGCATTTACAGCGCAACATGAGCAGCACCAACGGAACCAATCTTAGCTCAGTTAAAAACCAGAAGAGCCCTAAAGTGCTTGGAGAGAGGGAAGGGAGTGAAATTAATCCCCCAGCCAGGCTAAGAGCAGGATTCAAGCAATTAGTAACTGCACCAGGAAAACAATTTCAAGCCAAAGCCAAACAGCCAAGAAACTGGAACATAATTTAGTAAAACAAACCAGAGAGAGTTGGATTTCAGGGCATGGGATGCATCAGGAGCACGCTGCAAGAACTGACTGTTTCCCATGCTGAAGGCTTTCAAGCACTCTTAAGACATCAGTCCTGCACATTCTCCCTCTCCCATAACCTGTGACCACATCAGGATGCTTCAAGTAAGAGTCAAGGCACGCAGAATTGTTAAAGCCCAGCACAGTGACAAATTTCACGGAATCATGGAATGGTTTGGGCTGGAAGGGACCTTAAAGCTCATCTTGTTCCAAGCCTCTGCCATAGGCAGAGACACCTTTCACTAGACCAGGTTGCTCCAAGCCCTGTCCAACCTGGCCTTCAACACTTCCAGGAACGGGGAATAATTATTCTTCCTAAAAATTTCTCAATCTGCAGGACATTGTCCCAGCTCTGCAAATGCATCCTGGAAGAAATGGTAATTCCAACTGCCTTCCCACCACCCCTAAGCCACCCTCTCCCCAGCAACGGTGCTGGTTGGATTCCAGCCCTGGTAATCAGGACTCTATTGTGATGGACTCTGTTATTTGAGCTGCAAATATTTAATCAAATTTAATAAAATTGGACTACACGATATGGTGGTTTTAAATTACCAACACAAAGCCAGAGCGTTGCCTGGTGCCAAAAATCTGAAAAGCTCACCCATAATAAAGAACTTTATTTAGGATGGGCTCCAGCCTTCCCTGCCTTTTGTTTACACCAGACTGTTCAGGAGCCTTTCTTCTCCAAGCAACTTAACATTCTTGGCACTGGGAATTCTGCAGGATATTGCTGTGCCAGAGCCTGATGTGCTGTTGCGTTGAAAGGAAAATAAAAGGAAACAACAGAAGAAAAAAATTCTCTCCTGAACCTTACAAAAGTGAACTCATTTGTATCCCAGACCAATGCCCAGAAGATTAATGCTGGTGCCCAAAAAGAACAAGTACCAGCATTCTGGAAAACCAAAATCAGCTGAACATCCTCCTGTTGGAAAACAACAATGGTTTTGGTTGCTTCCCCTTTTTAATAACGTGATTAGCTCCATTTACCATCCTTAATTCCCCCTGTCTGACAGAGCTTTTCTTCAGCAGGAGTCTTGTGGAGATCTCAGCTTGGGCAGCAGCACAGGGTGAGATGTGCAGATGTTTTCCTTCCCCTGCAGAAATTCCCTTCCAGAACACTGGGAGCAAGAAGGGAGACTGATCCTCAAAGCCAGTCTGACAGGGTCCCCTGAGGTGACGGGCCAGGGAGGTTTTGGAGCATGTCAGAGGACATTTTTACTGTGGGAATGCTAACAGAGCAGGAACACATCACCTGGTTTCACAAGGCACAGGAAAGAGCTACAAATCTCTTGGAATCAGGCTGTCCGCAGGCCCTAAGTGATAGGCATGGTGCCAAGGGATGCTTCCCTGCGTGGAAATGCTGTGATTTCCCAGGGGAGCCTGCAAGCTCTTTCATTACCCAGAAGCAGAGATGAGAGGATGCCCTGTCCTTCAGCAAATCCAGTTTTCTAAGCTCGGCTTTCAGAGTCCTCCAGAAAGGGCACAGTCAACAGAATCACTCCCAAAGGTACAGGGGTTCCTTTCCCAGGGAAAACCCGTATCTTGGATCCAAGTTTTGATTGGGATCCTGCGCAGCCGAAGTGTTTGGTACTCACCAACCACCCAACCCACCAAGCTTGGGGAGGGGGAACAGAGTTAACTGCATAGATGGGAATCCATCCAGCACCCCAGTTGCTATGGTCCATAATGAGACATTCCCAGAGAGGGAAAATTTCTTCACTGGTGGAGTCACCACCCCTGGAAGTGTTTAAAAAACATGTAGATGTTTTTAAAAACATGCACCTGGGGACATGGGTTAGAGGTGGCCTTGGCACTGCTGGTTAATGGTTGAACTTAATGATCTTAGAGGGCTTTTCCAACCTTAATGGTTCCTTGATCTTTCCAGAGAAGTTTTCTCTTGCTGTCCTGAAGTGATTTCCAGCAGCAGAGAGCAGGACTGAACGAGGATGAGCTCTCAGAGCTGAGCCATTCCCCGAAGGCAGCAGCCAGATCACGAGCGGGCCGGGTTGGGAGCCGAGGCTGTGCTGGCTCAGCCATGTGATACGGAGCTGAGGAGCACAGCCAACCCAAACAACCTGGTTTACATAATAGAGACTTGAGAAATATCTGACCTGCTCAGCCACCGTGCAGGGAAAGCCTGACTGAGAGAGAACTGTCTAGGTGTGAACCAAACGCTCGCAGGAAGCCCCGACGCTTTCACTGGCAGAAACCTCCTTGTTTACTTTCAGTATAAACTTGTACATAAAATGCAAACCCCCAAAGAAATGAACTTTTCTCGGTACTTTTCTCACTCAGCAAAACACGCTTGGACTTCAGACACACAGGTCTCTGTGTGGGCTCCGAATTTGGGAAAACACCTCCCAGACCTTGACACACGACTCCGCTGCCTCCCGTGCACGCACACCCGGAGCAGCCCCAGGTTCCCTGGAACACCGGGAGCGCAGTGGAGGGTGAAGGGGGAGCTGATGGAGGACGGGCTTGTTAGACAAATCACACCCTGAAATACAGCTTTTTGGTAACATACCTTCTTTTAAAATAAAATCAGATCGGAGGAGCAAGTGTGACAGCAGAGAAGGCGAGCGCTACCTGTTTTTCTGAGCGGGAAGTCGTCTTTGGAATCGTACATCCCCAGGACTGGGTGGTTGTAGGTGCCGGAGACGCCGCTTTGGGGTGGGGAGCTCTGGTCCAGAGAGCTGTGCTGGGTCTTCCTGCACGGAAGGAGAGAGAAGGACAAGATGACACCAGTGACACACAGAGGGGATGGGAAAGGTGTCTGATCTCAGGCCTGGGGGAACAGGGCACTTTGGTTCTGGCTTTCTCCTTCCAAGCACTCCTACAGAAAAAGGCACTAAATCTAATATACAGGGAAGTAATTAAACTTAGTTCTCAGTGTCAGACTCAACCTTGGAGAGCACGGCTCAACTCATGCAGGTATTTAAGCACGAGTATAAATCCTAAGCCTGTGCTTGGGCTGGGTTTTGCTAATGTCATGTTCTTGAATCTAACTAAGCACAGGTGTTGTCACCCCCCTCAGTCTTTGCAGAAATGAACCATTCCCCTCAAGAGAACAAGTCCCAGACTTAGCAGACACGGCCTAAGGCTGGAACATTTAACCTGGCCAGCAGCAGCCACACCACACAGGTGGTCTCCTGCCTTTCCTCCCATCCCAGGACCTCAGCAGAGACAGGGCCAAAGCACTCAGCACCTTTCCAGATGAACTTCTCCGAGCCGATAATTTATGGCTTTGTTTGAGCAGGCTGCTGGAAGTAAATTACAGTCTGTTTGCTAAGGATATTAAATAATGAATGAGTTTTCTCAGCCTCCTACCAGTTTGTTGGCTGCATCTTTCCTGCTTAATGACTTGTGCCCAGCTTTGCTGTTTCTCAGGAGCTCTACCAAGCTGGGAGAAGCCTCCAGTCAGCAGAGTGGCTCCATCAGCAGAATGACTGATTTAGCCATGCAGGTGACCCTCACTGGGCTCTTACAACTTAACTTTAAATAAACAGAATTTAAACCCTGTATTTCTTCTAAATACTAAACGATTTGGGACAACAGAAAGCAAGCACTTTGCAACCAAAAAAAAAAAAAAAAAAGTGAATATTTGAAATTTTATATTGCCTGAACAACAGACACTGTTGGAGACCTTGGCTGAAAATACTCTCCTACAAAAGTGTCTTCAAGGAACCCAAAAGAGCCATTCCCAGATGAAAATTGCACTAATTCATCCCAATCCCTTGAGTGCAAACTCAAGTCAGAAGTTGGCTGTTTGCTGAGATCCAGAGCATCAATTCCACTGCAAGTTAAACCCTTCTAAAAATAAGGAGCTAATGAAATACCAGGAAAACACGTTGAATTTTCTACACGATTTTCTTACCAAAAAAAAACCCCTCTGAAAATTTTATTTGAACATCTATATCAACATTTTCTATTCCCAAAGTGGAAGGTGTCCCTGCCCATGGCAGGGGGTGGAATGAGATGGCTTTTAAGGTCCCTTCAACCCAAACCATTCTGGGATTCTATGGGAAGTTATCAAGCAGTATCAATGACTGTGTTTTCCCAACCTTCCCTCTTCATATTCCAGATTTCTCTGTACCTACAGGCAGAGTAACTCTGGGGGCTCTTGCAGGGCTGTGT
The DNA here is from genome assembly GCA_013400975.1 of Atrichornis clamosus. Taxonomy (NCBI): domain Eukaryota; kingdom Metazoa; phylum Chordata; class Aves; order Passeriformes; family Menuridae; genus Atrichornis; species Atrichornis clamosus. The sequence continues at coordinate 67,693 of WBMZ01001188.1, forward strand.
TTCTCACTGCCATCCCCACCCTCCACGTGCTGTGCCACATTCCCACCCCTAAATGTCCCCCACACACACTTTAATCATCACCTGCAATCAAAACAGACCCAAACTGAAAAATTTTGAATCCCTCCTGAAAACAGAAGCGGCTCTCTCTGCCAGGATCTGCTCATTCCATGGGAAGGCAGCACAGAGAGATGTTTCACTACCAGCAATCCTGGACGCTGAGATCCAAGAGCCCTGAGCCCCATCATGTCACACAATGACATTTTTGGCTCTATATGAGCGATAGACTTTGTTTTTCTCCTTTTTCTTTCTTTTTTTTTTTTTTTTAAATCATGACTTCAGCAGCACAATCGAGTACATTGAAGCTATTTCCATCACTTTGTCAGGGAATGTGCAGGAATTCAAAGGGCCAGTTTAGATGTGCTTCGGGGCTGCTGAATGACAGATATTGAGCTCTGCAAACAGGAATACATTCCCTGGCTCCAGGGCTGGGATCCGACGCTGCTTCCAGCAAAATGCACTGGGGTCTGCATGCCCATTCAGGAATTTCAGAGCTCTTGAAAGAGAGGAAATTGGACACTGAATGGAGCTTGCAGGCATTCCTGAAAGCACATCCCTTTATTGAAGGCATCCCCTGTTCTCTGAGGTCCTTCAAACACCCACGTGCACAGACATAAAGGTTGGAGTGATGATCTTGGAGGTCTTTTCCCACCTCCAGGCTTCCATGATTTGATACCCCATCCCTCAAACATGTTCACCCAGTGTGCACTGAACATACATTCAAACATCTGTGCCTGTGCTGCAATGCTTTGTGCACACAGACTGTACACACCGATGATTGCTGGAATAATTTAATGTATCATTTAAAGTACAATTGTATCTCTCTACCTCCTCACCATGCAAGCACTCAGTTAAACTCCCTTTCATGGCTGCTTCCCAAGCATTGCTGACAACTTCCCAGGGAAATCACAGAGAGTAAAAACTCCTGGGAGCTGGGCTGTCCAGTTGGTTCAGAATCCTTGGGAGGGACAGTCTGACAATGAAATTCCGCAGAACCTCTTCTGCTGCTGCCTATCATAAAATCCCAGGATGGTTTGGGCTGGAAGGGACTTTAAAGACCACCTTTTTCTGCCCCCTTCCACCAGAGCAGGGTGCTCCAAGCCCCCTCCACCCTGGCCTTGAACACCTCCAGAGTTGGGGCATCCTCCCAGAGGTCTTTTCCAACTTCAGTAACTCTGTGATTCTACGTCAACACAACATTTTTCACATCACAGCTGCTGACGTCAGACCGTCATGGTGTTCAATACCCACAGGAGACTTTTTTTTCCCCCAAGCAATGCTTTCAATTTAAAAAAAAAAAAAAGGAATTCACAAACCTTAATAAGAGCAAAGGAAGTGCTTAAAAGCAGGCGTGTCATTTCAAGAGGCTCTTTCAGCATCTGTTACCACTTAATTGCCTTGCCTGCTCACAGTAGGAGCATGGAGTCCATCTCCTGCAAGCCTCATCTGCGAGTGCTCAACCCAACCACCACCCAACTGAATCACATCACAAGTATGTGGGGACAGAAATATCTCCACAACTCAACTGGTAACCTATGAGATGCCATATAAATAAATACTAATATGTAAGGAATTCAAAGGTTGTTTCTCTTTTTGAAAAAAAATAAAAAAAAATTTTTTAAATAGAATGGAAAGGAAAAACCTTCAACTTCTGCCTTAACAAGTGAAGGGTGCAGTGAAAAATCCTGTGCAGTCACACAGCCCCACTGCCATCTGCCCTCCTCCAGGGCTCAGCAGAACAACCCAGCACCGAGACAGGCCCTGAGAAAGATCTGGGAGCCTCAGGGCTTTGTCCATCTTGGGTTAGAATCCAGAATACCAATCCCCACCCCACCACAAAACAGGTGGGAGATCAGGGGATGGCATGACCTTGAATCCCTAAGGAAAAGGAAGGTCCCTTGTGCAATGGTTTGTGTGTTGTCTCTACCTGTTGGCATCCCTGGAGCATCACAGGAAGGGGATGTTTGGATTAACAAGTGCCACAATAAACCTGAGCAGTGTATTGGTGCTCAGTTCTCAGCATCAGCCGCGGGAACATCCTGAAACCCCAAACACAGCGTGGCCAAAAAACCTGCATCACCCATGGCCCTGCACCACACAGAATCCCAGGATGCTTTGGGTTGGAAGGCACCCTAAGGATCATCTCATTCCACCACCCTACCGTGAACAGGGACACTATCCCAGGTTGTTCCAAGCCCAGTCCAACCTGGCCTGGAACACTTCCAGGGATGGGGCAGCCACAGCTTCCCTGGGCAACCTGAATTCTAACTGACCTTGTGCCACTTGTGCATTAACTGGCATTTTAACCAACTTTTAAAGAAATGGAGGCTCAGAGTCTTCAACCACCTTTTATAAAACCCCAAGTCTCAGATTAGATTTTCAGAGATGTATTAAAACTGCTGAATCTCACTGGACTGTAATAACATTTGAATTCTTCTGCCAACTCCACTTCAGCATTTCTGTCGTGGCTGAGAGCTGGGATAGCTTTCAAATTTCATTTCAGCTTAGTTTCTGGAATTTGGAAACATCTTCTGGCTATGACCTCATCCTCCCTGTATACACGTTCATTTCTTATGACTTAAAACACTGTCAGTCTCTCAGCTTGAGCATGAATTTCATGGCAAAATGAAAAGCCTTGACTTTTGTAACTCGAAATTTCCCAAATTTTAAGGTCACTAAAGCCAACATCCAAAGCACTTTGGTTTTTTTATTTAATACAGAACGTCACAAAGTTATAGTAGTGGAAGCTTTCAAGTCACACCAATTTTTCTGACTGTCCTTTCTACAATGAAGAAGTTAATTTCTGAAACTGAAGCTGGTCTTCTGGAGGCCAACAGCTGAAAATTTTCAGTTGCACATGGAGATGTTGGGGCAGCTGTGATTAAAAGTGCAGACTGGATCCACCGGATGTTTTCAGAAAGAGTCAAGTAAACACTTCCAACTTTGAGAGATTAAGATGAGCAGTAAGTGTTAAAGGCTTCAAAATGCAAAGCTTAACTATCCTGAGTTGGAAGGGGCCCACAAGGATCACCAAAGTTCAACTCCTGAACATTAAAAATCATTCCTCGTTTTACTAAGGTTCAAATTTTGCAACACCAAGCAGGATCAAGTTCTGGTGAAAAGCTGGAGGACTTAGAAAAGTTGATCTTGACTGTAGAACTCGTGAGTTTGAATAATTGTGGATTAAAGATGACAGCAAAGACCTCCACGCACAGAACCCCACGACCATCACAGCAGACATGAAAACCACTCACACTGAAACCCTCTGGAAAACGCCTTTTGGGAATGCACAGCTTTCCTAACTCTGCTCTGGTTCATCCCATCAGCACACCAGGTCTATTCCCCACACCTCCAGGAGCTGGGGACAAAGGTGGCACTGGCTGAAGCTGCAGACAAGCCCAGCACCACTTACCCGTACCAGAAGCGAGGGTCACTGGATATGCAGTGGTTGAGATTCCGGTGGGCCAAAGCCTTCTTCTTATTTAAGACAAATTCCTGCAATTTCATCTTCACTTCCGTGCTTGCCACTGCACCTGCAGTTTAAAAAAAAAAAAAAAAGGTTCTTTAACCAATTCGCATAACTTGAAAGAATTTCAAATTTCTACAAAGATTCAGAATCAAATCGTTCATTTCCAATCCAAAAGAATTATTTTGCTTTCAAAGGGAAAAGAACAAAGTGCCTCCAGAAAGGAGCTCCCGCTTTTTATCCCCTTAGCTCTGCATATAATCCCAAATTATGTTTGAAAACACAGCTGAAATCAGACTGATTCCACCAGAAGAGGATGTTGCACTTGCACAGAGGCACACTCAGAATAAAGCACTTGTCCAAGGTACCCCAGCTCTCTCTGAACCAAAGGCATTGAAGAAAAAGGGTGGAGTTGTTAAATGTCACATCTGCAAGCCGAAGGGGCAGGGAGCCCAATGGCTCATATGTAGATTTTGTCTTGAAAACTCTCATTTGTTCCACAGTGTCCATGTACACCAAGACCCACGTAATATTTCAGTTCATTTCCAAGTGTGCAAATCTCTTGCCTCAAATAGAAAAGCTAACATTTAAAGAAGGAAGTCAGTAATTCTACAGAGTAAAAATGTCAGCTGTGTAATTTCTAATCATGATTTCCTGCACAATAGAGACCAGGCTGTTTTCCTGCCATGATGGATTCCAGTGATCATTGGGTTGACAGCCCACACTCCCAGGCAGAGCTCCTGACGGAGCAATGCATCCGAAGTTTGGCAACAGGACATGTGGAAAATGATGGTTCATCTATACCGTGGCGTACAGCAGGAGTTCCAGCGGAAAATATCTGGGCTACAAGGAAATGAAAAGGCCAGGAAAGCTGTCTGCTCTCCTAGGAATAAAAGCTAAAAGATCACCCTGTCGTGTTCTGGTCTCCTGGGTGCTGCTCGATGTCGTGGTGACGTTTGGCACATTGGGGAAACAGTTCCTGCTCTCTCCCCAAGGGAAGGAAACTGCAGCATTTCTACAAAGCACTGCCTGGAGGTGTAAAATTGTTCAAACACTGAAAGAGTGCTCAAAAGTGAGAAAATTCCCCTTTTTGGAGCCCTGCCTTTCTCACCAGCTCTACGAACATAGGTTTGGCGGAAAGTTCAACCAAGGAGCTGGAAATAAATTCCTGAGTAGCAAGACCAGAAGAAGTGACAAATTGATGCTTAAAGGCCTTCTCTCTCCAAAATGTGTCACCTCAATTCCATTAGCATCTTTAAAGCAACCAAATCTGGCTGTGTTCTGCAAGTTTTGGATAAACCTGCTATGTCAAAGACTGAAAGCTGAACATTTTTGGACCATGAGGTTTAGAAAAGCTCCCTTGGAAGGTCTTCATCCTTTACTGGAAGCTGAGAGACATCATACAACCACAGAATAGTTTCGGTCGGAAGGGAACTTAAGGATCATCTAATTCCCACTCCTGCCATGGCCAGGGACACCTCCCACTATCCCAGGTCGCTCCAAGCCCCGTCCAGCCTGGCCTGGAACACTTCCAGGGCTGGGTCAGCCACAGCTGCTCCGGGCAGCCTGTGCCCGGGCCTCACCACCCTCACAGGGAAGAATCTCTTCCCAATATCCCATCTAACCCTGCCCTCTGGCAGTGGGAAGCCATTCCCCCCTTGTCCTGTCACTTCAGGCCTTTCTCCCAAATCCCTCTCCAGCTATCCCGGAGCCCCTTTAGGCACTGGAAGGGGCTCTAAGGTCTCTCCAGAGCCTTCTCTTCTCCAGGTGAACACCCCCAGCTCTCCCAGCCTGGCTCCAGAGCAGAGGTGTGAAAAAAAAGGAGGGAGAACAAACTCTACCTCTCTCACACACTCTTCATATTTCAGATCAGGACAATTTTAGCTGCGCTTTGCCAAATTTTGTGATGTGAGAAAAATAACTTAAGTATCCTTAAGAGCTGAGGTGCGATAATGATTCTACACCACAGTACTTCTTAAATAAAAAGTAATTTAAAAATAAAACTGTAGCCATGGGAACAGGATCTTCAACTTAACATCCCCAAATTCTGGGTTTTTTCCTCTACACCTCTGTGTTTCCTCCAAAAGACACTTTGATCCCATTTTACAGAGATTCAGGCATTTTAATTTATTTTCAGATTACTTTAGTGAGGATTGCCAGGTATCAGTTTTGCAGAGTAAAACATGGATTAAACATCAACAGCTGATGGGAACAGCAGGGGGAAGTGGAAATGCTTAGAGATTCTGAACCTTCGGTCTTTCTAGTACTTAAAAGGAATGAAACCCAAACCATGAACACATGGACACACTGGACCTTCTGAACTGTGCGAAATATTGGGATAGGTCTGTGTATTCCCTCATTCTGGCTGCAGCTTAAACCCTGCCCTTTTGCTAGGACAAGAGGAAATGGCTTCAAGTTGTGCCAGGGGATGTCCAGGTTGGATATCAGGAACAAGTTCTCCACTGACAGAGTGGTCAGGCCGTGGAAGGGGCTGCCCGGGAGTCCCCATGCCTGGAGGTGGCACGCAGTGCTCTGGGCTGGGTGGCAAGGTGGGGACTGGCCACAGGTTAGACTCCATGGCCTTGGAGGGCTTTTCCAACCTAAATGACTCCATGGCTGCCAGATTCACATGCAGCAAGCGGGAGATCCAACAGTCAGGTAATATTCTTTTAATCTCCCAGACCCCAGGCTTTCCCTACTAAAAAATTCTTGGAGCTTTATCTTATTCCTGGTTCCCAGACAGCACCCCATCTCCTGGTACCCTTCCACCGCTTCTCCCATCAGGAGCTTCTTTATGTCCCATGAAAGGAAGATCTGAGGCGCTGATGGCACAACTTGGCGAGGTATTTTACCTCCCATTCACTTCTCAAAGAAACCCGAACAAGCAGCCCCGAGTGTCTCTGATAAGGGACATTGTGAGGCCATAATGATCTCGCTGAGTCTCCTCAAGTGCATAATGACACGTGGGAAAGGCACCCACAAGCTGTAACCTCCTGAAAAAAAGCTCCTGCTGAATGGAAACGCTTCAAAGCAGAGAACTGAGAACTCGGCTATGTCTTAAAAAGAGTGAAATTCAGAGCAGCAGAAAGAGAAAAGCAGTGCAGCATGCATCTGGTGTATTTTATGGGCTTAATATTCTGCCTCCATTAGGAATGCTGCCAAAAATACTTCAAAAAATGTTAAATCAAGGGAAGAGAGGATACGCTTCCTTTTGAAAAACGCTCAAATGGCATTTAGTAAGACAAAAATGGAGATAAAGCAAAGAAATACATTTCTCTCTTGCCCTCAATCCTTCCGATCAGTTCCCACAAGCTCCCTGTGTCCTCACAAAGGTTCCTCCAGCTTTCTGAAGCTACTTCACAGCTTCCATTCACCTGTCACCACCCAAACAAGCGGGCTTTGGCCACTTACTCTCTTTTCCCTTCTCTTTGTTTTTCAGCTGCTGAAGTTTCTGCTCTCGGTGCTGCTTCTCCAGCTCCTGCTCCTGTCGGTGCTGCTCCAACTTCCTCTGGTGCTCCAACAGCTCCTGCTGGTGCTTCATGGCCAGCATCTCCTGCTGCTGCTGCGGAGAAGGGACGAGGGAAAAAGAGCAAATTAACACCATCAGCCTTCCCAGAGCTAAACCAGAGGCTGCAGTCAGGTGCAATGATGGTGCTTAACTCACGGAAGGAAGGACAAGCACGGGCCTTCAGTTTATCTCCATCATCTGTTTAAATAAAACTCCATTAAGGCACCTTCAATATTATTTGTTGCCCAGAGAAGTTGTAGAAATTGTGGTTGCCCCATCCCTGGAAACGTTCAGTGTCAGGCTGGATGGGCCTTGGAACAACCTGGGATAGTGGAAGGTGTCCCTGCCCATGGCAGGGGGTGGAATGGGATGAGCTTTAATGTCCCTCCTAACTCAAACTATGAATTATAACATATTACTGTGATTGATTATGAAAGAATTGCTTCAATATCTAAACAAGTAATTCTCCCAGTAATTTCTCAAGGCAGGATTTACCCTGACCCCAAAATTCATGGGAATAATCAAGGGGACACAACGCCTAATTAAGGGAAATATCTGCAAAGCTTCCCTCAGATGGAAGCACCAAAGGCTCCTGCCCCAGTGCAAGCTCCCCCTGGGCCTCCAAGTCCCAGCACCGGAAAGGTGCCGGTGTACCCACCCGCCTCCTGGGACATCTGGGGTGCATCCCCCCAGCCCAGAGCACCCTTTTAGGGCCCAGAGGGGACTCCCCCAGGGGCAGTTTGATCTGCCGTGCCCCGGGGTGGTGTGAGGGAACACCCCCGTGTGCTGAGAGCCAGCCAGGGGCGCGCCGGGCTGTGGAAAGGCAGGTGCCAAGGGACACAGCTCAGCAGCTTGGAGAGGTGCGAAGGGATCTCCGCGGGGCTCAAAACCGCCTTTTCTGAAAAAAGAAAAGCTGAAACGAAGATTTACCACCTCCCGATTTTATTTGCACCCTCCCCAGCAACAGGCACGCTAAAGCCAAGTGCGCGGGCTGCTCCGCTGCCTCCTGCAAACCCCCGGGAGTGCCGGAGCCCTCCGGAGCCCTCCGGAGCACTCTGCCCACCCCGCACTCTTTACGTTGGCAGCTTATAAACCAACAGATTGATTTTAACCTGGCAACCTCCAGCTTCCAACCCCTGACCGCCCCGGGGAGGGACGAGACTTCTCCAAGGCTGGACTTAAAGGGGGCCTGTGCTCGGATACCACCCACGGCTCCCACGAAATCCCACAGTGGGAAGGGACCAGAATCACAGGATCACAGAATGGTTTGGGTTGGAAGGGAGCTTAAAGATCACCTCATTCCAAGCCCCTGCTATGGGCAGGGTCCAAGCTGTGGCTATTAAGACAGGGAACCTGCTCTCTCCAAGAACATCCCAATCCCCTCTCCAAGCCCTGCCACAAGACTCCCACCCCACAGACACTAGTTTTTTCTTTTCCTTGAGCACCTTTTTTTCTTTTAACTCCCTTAACTGTGATTCCTGGGGTGTCCTGTGCAAGGTCAGGAGTTGGATTTGGTCATCCTTGTGAGTCCCTTCCAACTCTGGATAGTCTAGGATCCTGTGATTAATTTGTGGCATTGCACACTTGTACCATCCAATGCTTCAGCCACGGATGCGCTATAGATACAAATAAAATTGTACCATTCTATATAAAGATGCAAAAAAACAATCTAAGAGGTATTTACAATCTGCCTGGCTATCTGCTGGAAACTCTCCACGGAGAAATCCCTGTTGCTGCCTGTTCCAAGCAGGCAGACTGTTGTAAAACACCAAAAACCCAGTTATTTGCAGCGACTGCACCTATGCTTCCCTGCCTAATTCCACTGAATCACATGTAAACAACCAAAAATCCACACTCAAAAAAAAAACTAGAAAAGGAGGAAAAAAATAGAGAAAAGTAGTTATTTTTGTTTTCTAATTAAGCAGCAGCTTCTACTAACACATCTCCATTTGGGGAAAGAGTATCTTTTCCGACTTCCAACAAGTCCACCACATGGTGGGCTTTTAGAACCTCGCCATGGAAAGTATGCAAATGAACAATATTTAATGCACAATATGGTAAAACAGGTTTTGTTATTTTTATGGAATCAGGAGCCTTTTCTCTCCATCTGCAGTCTCCTAGGCTCTGCGGGCTCTGCTTCCTGCAATGGTTTACATACATTAGGCTGCTTCAGAAGGAGCTGTGCTTTCATTGACATCTGGAGTGAAACGGGAATGAACAGCCCAATTTGTAGCTGGATGGCTTAGGGAAGTTTCATTAGGGATGTATTGTTTCCGCTCATTTTGACCCCAGTTTCCACAAAGCCTATTCTTAATATAGTTCTTCAAATCATTTCGAAGTAGGAAAAAAAGAAAAAATAAAGTAATGAAGCCACATCTCCGACTGTATCCATGAGAAATGCAAAGAAATCACTGTTGGTGTCTGCTGCAGCCTGGGAAAATGGGTACAGAAAACCCGTCCGGGTGTCTTCTCAGGGCGTGAATATTTCTCCACACTTACCAGGAATGTTATGTGGAGACATAAACTTTGGTTGGATATTAGGAAAAGTTTCTTCCCCCAGAGGGTGGCCGGGCACTGGACAGGCTCCCCAGGGAATGGTCACAGTGAGCACGCTGCCAGAGCTCCAGGAGCACTGGGACAACGCTCTCAGGTACAGGGTGGGGTTGTTGGGGCATCTGTGCCGGGACAGGGGTTGGACTCAATCCCTGTGGATCCCTTCCTGCTCAGGATATTCTGTGATTCTGTGACACAAAAAGCTGCCCGTTCACACCCGTGTGCAGGTTTATTCCCCAGATGTATTTCACAAATATTTAAATTCCATTACGAAGTGATTCACCGAGGGAAATCCCTGGATCTGCGACTAATTCACCCCTGAGTTTGAGGAACACTGTGTGACAGACACACACTCCGCATCAGGGAGCTCAGAACATCTGAATTAGGTGCTCTTGCCAAAATCAATATTTGTAAATATTCATAACTATGGGGATTCCTGCATATGTTTAATGTCACTGCTCCCACTATTTATGAGAACTGCACAAATGTTCAACTGTACCTGTAGTTAGTGTTGCTGGTGCTCCTTTAGCATATATTAATATTAATGAAGGTAATAAGGAGAATGTAGAGCATTTCCAGGTATTTATCAACTGTCAGCCTGCCGTGAGGACTCAGTGATCCAGAGGATTTTGCCATCACATTCCTCAATTGTGTTCAGTGCTCCAGCTTGTCTGCCTGGAACAGGGACTGACACCTTATCAGTAAGGGCACTGTCACCTCCCACTGCACAGAGAAACCTCTTTTTAAGGGAAGTGGAGCTAAAATAGCTCCCTTTAGTCACTACGAGAGAAGTAGAAAGGGAATGCTCCGAAACCTTTCAGCAGCCAGCCAGTGTCCTCCCAGGAAGTGTGGAGTGCTGACACCAAGATCCCATTTCCCAGAGAGAACCAGGATGTATTTCACGCAGACGTTTGGCATCAGGACTCCCATAACCACTCCCACATCTGCCAAACAAGCAGCCAAGCACGGAGGTCCTTCCTGCCCCCCAGGACCTTGCAGGGACTCCCTGACTCTTCCCCCAGGAGCCAGGCACTGCTCCCTGCCCACGCTCCTCTGCTCCTTCCTTTCCACACAACCACCATTCCAAAGGCTCTTCTGTCACTTACTGCACGCGCTGTGGTACAACTGGTGAAAATCTGCAAAGCAGGAGGGGTTTGGAAGGCCAGACTGGCTCCTGGGCATTTATAACAGATATCTGGAATAGCTGCAATTAGTGGAAGGCAGAGTAAAATTATCTGTGCCCAGACAGCTCACGGAGATAAGCACAAGCTTGGGTGAACAGCAGTTGGAACACTTATGGCTGATAAATATTTCCTGGCATCCAAAGTAGCTTAATGTTGTGTCCAGCTCCAAACTTGCACCTCAATCTACACCTGAGGTCAGCTCCAGTATGGTGGGACATCAGGAAAAGGTTCTTCCCCCCGAGGGTGGTGGGGCACTGAACAGGCTCCCCAGGGAATGGTCACAGCCCCAGGGCTGCCAGAGCTCCAGGAGCACTTGGACAATGCTCCCAGGCACTGGGTGGGATTGTTGGGGTGTGTCCCATCTGGACTGGATGATCCTTGTGGGATTGCCTGGAAGAATTCCTCAGACTGCAAGCTCCAAGACTCGGTACAAGTACTTCACCTGCCGCTCCTGAAGCAGAGGCTGCCTCTGATGGAGGTGAGAGCTTCCAAGAATTCCTAAGGATGTAAATAAGGATGCAAGCAAAGTACTACTTCAAACCGAACAACTTCATGCCAGACAAGAGCAAAAAAACCCAACAAAGCAGGTGACATCAACACTCCCTGAACTTGTTCTCTTAAAGGCTGAGTTAAGGAATGACCCAGCAAACACTTCCAGAAGCTTTGACTGACTCTCCTCTCCCCCAGGAGGCAGCCAGGCTTCGGCTTTGGTTTTAAGGCTTCCTTATCTGCCACCCATTTTGGCAAAATTTTACAGTTTGAGGGGTTTAAATCAGGTATTCAAGATGATCCTGAGCTCAGGTTCTGCAGCAATGAAATAAAATCATGGGTAAGGATGAAGAAAAGCTCGCCAAGAACGTACGCATCAAATCACCCCCTGAAAAATCATTAGCTAGAGGGGGAAGCAAAGCACAGATGTTGGGATTTCTGGGAGACAGATTTCTGGGAGAACTGCTCTGTTGGGATATTTCAGCGTGATCCCAATGCTGGCTGGACTCTCTGCTTCATGTTGCCCCCATCCTGTTTACTGCAGTGTCAGGCTGTGGCTCCAGTTTCAGGACCCGCTCTCCTGGCTCCGTGACGGCGTGTTTGGGATAACTCCCGGAGCACCGGAGGCCGGGCAGAACTAACCAGCTGCACTGGGAGACAAGGAGAGGGGAACACTGTGGTTCCCAGCAGCAGAGATCTGGCAGAACGAGCACCTATCCTCTCTTTCCTTGGACACACATTCCACATGCCCCCTTCCCGCCATCAGGCAGCTGACAGCCTGCAATCCCGTGCCAGAAGTTCCCCTGGGCAGCTCCACAGGGAAATGATCCATCCCAGCTGACAGCTCCCTGGGTGAGAGACTGATCTACCTCTCCTAAAAGGCTGGAAGCCCTCTGAGCCCTGAATACCTGCAAAGTGTCAGCCCTGGGAGTGCTTTGGCATGAGCCTTCTGCTCCCTGACTCCCACTCCAGCCTAGCTTTTCCCGTTCTCTGGAAGCAAGAGTATCCAACAGTCTTTCCAGGGAGCAACAGGCTCCATTTGTAGTATCCAGCACATTCAGTTCCTTCTCCCATTTTCCCCTTTGAAGGTGAGGAAAACTCCTTTGCTTTTGTCTCTGCTGGGCTTTACATCCTGATACAACACTGATACTCTGTGTTCTCTTTGGCTACTTCCAATTATTTTGCAAGTTCAAAAATAAAGATAAAACTGGACTTGAATATTCAGGTGTGGGAACTGCAAAATATCCCTTCTGTTGCTGTTTACTTTGCAATTCCAAACCGGATAGACAAAAAAATAATCACACAGGTTTTATTCCAGAAAAATCTGGAGTTCTCATTCGGCTCCTTCCAGCCCACCAACCGTGGCCCATCTTGGAAGGAACCAAAAGGAAACATGTCTTTTACTGATTTCAGTGGGTTTTAAGGACCGGTGCAGACAAATTCCCCGGCTGAGCATTCCAGCTTCACTCCAGACACCACCAACAGTGCTTGGACGGTAGGAAGATGCCTGAATTAGCAGGAAGTGCTGCAGGACTTCTTCAACCAAGAGATGGGGTAAAAGGTGTCCAAGCTGCGTCATGGATCTGTTGACAAAACCCAGCCCTCGGTGTGCAGGTTTGTCCTCATCGCTCTTGGAAAAGATCCTGACTTTGAGGCTGAGGAAAAGTCACCACCCACCCCCTTCAAAGAGAGCAAGCACTCTGATCTTCCAAAAGTTTTCCCCGGGGTTACTTCCATCAGAAGTTAAGTTTTGCAGGATCTAAGGTCTAAGTTTTGGAGTCGGCTCCGTGTGCCAGAAAAACGAGGCAAGGTCACTGAGAAAGAACAGGAAGCCGTCTGGAAATAGCAAAAGTTCCAAGGCATTCAAGTAGTAACGAGGCACAAAATGTTCAGTCTGGTCTTTTACCACCGACTGTACCCAGCTGCAGCTTCCTAAGATGAATAATCCTATCATCCCAGAATCCAGACAGAGGCGGACACCTGGTATCTCCGGGCTTTTTAAGTTCCTCTTGAAAAGGACGCAGGCTGTGAGGAACAGGCGCTCTGCGGAAGCAGAAAAATGAGCAGAGGGAGTCCCTCTGCACTGGCTGCCGCAGGAACAGGACTTGGGATATCAGGGGGTGAGATGGAAGTTTGCCCTCCCAGAATCCAAGGAAAGCGGATGTTTTGTAGGAACCACGGTGCTGCCGGCAGCGTCCCTGGTCTGGGGACACGGGGAAGGTGCCAGAGCTGATGACACCAACCCCAGCAGCAGAACTGAAACATGCCCAGCTTTTCCTGCTGAGTAGGAATCAACACGGAGAGGCCACCAAGAGAAGCTCTAGGCACTGTCAGGGCTATGCCAAGAGCAGCCACACTAAAAGACGAGGTGATTTGGGCCCAGTGAGCTACCACAGAATCCTGGAATGGTTTGGGTTGGGAAGGACCTTAAAGCTCATCTCGTTCCACCCCATGCCGTGGGCAGGGACACCTTCCTCTAGACCAGAGCCCCATCCAGCCCGGCCTTGAACAGCTCCAGGGATATCCTGCAGACAAACCTGCCATTCCATGGGCAGGTGGCTCCACATGAAAGCAAAGAGCCGTCTCTCTCGTCAGCATCAACACGACAACTATCAAGTCTAGACATCTTGGGGAAAAAATTACATTTCTTTACAGCACAGCAAAATCGGTCTGGAAGGTTCCCTAAAAGACTTTTACTCTCTGAAACCAAAGGAATGGCCAGGGAGCTTCACCCCTTGTCTCTGAACAAGAGGCTGATCCCTCAGTTGTGTCACCACCCCTCACTCAATGCAGGAATCCGCTCTGTTAATGGAAAGAGAGCCATTTCAGGATCACTCCACAGCAAACATCCCTACAAAGCTCCTTTCCCTGTTGCTGCTTCCATGCACGCCCGTGACTTCCCTGTGTTGGATCCACAGCCCAGCACTCCCTCTGCTGATACACGCAGCCTTTTCTCAGATGATGGGAAAACTGGGAATAAGACTGCATGCCCCCAGGTGAGGATCTCAGGCCCACGAGGAGCTGGGAGGCTCTGCTGTTATCCCATCACCACCAGGACACTGTATCCTGCGCTCCCACCGACGTGCGTCAGCATCCTGAAGAAGTTTCCGGCTGTAGCTGTAAAACAGCCGGAGCTGGGAAGAGCCCTGCTCCAAGCTCGGACAGAGATGAACCACACTCCCCACAACGCCCTTCCCTTCTCCACTGAGCTCACGCTGAGCCCGAGGTGCCTCTGGCCCTGCCAAAGCGCCGAGCCTGCCCCTCTTCAGTCACCTCGCTCCAGCCCTCGACCAGAAGGCAAACGGAAAAGCTTTTGGTAACTTCCAGCTGATCCTGGCTGGGAATGAGTGAGTCACAAAGGAAAACATTCCCTGCCGATTCCTTCGCAACCAAAGGTCAGGCGAAGCTCGCAGTGGGACCTGCGGAGAGGCTTTCCACCACCTCACTGGTGAGCCAGGCTCCTTACTCCATCCTTGGATTGTTTAGGAAGGCAAATTGGAAGGCTATAAATATTGTCACACAGCTGGCGAGGCACAGCAGGGTGGAAAATGTGTCTGGCTGAAGGTGAGTGGCTCCAGGAGCGAGGAAGCAGTGCCTGTGCCTCCAGCCTCGGGTGCTCTCCCGCGCCGCTCTGCCATGTCAAGCCTGGGCAGACTGCAGAGCTGCACTGGAGTTGTGAAAGACAGCTTTCCCTGCTCCGTATGGTGTGAAGCCTTCAAAAGGCTCAGAGTATTTTCCCTAAACATGTCAGGGTTTTCATCACAGGATCGCCACACAACGGTCTGGGTTGGAAGGGACCTTAAAGCCCGTCCTGTTCCAAGCCCCGGCCATGCACAGGGACACACCTCCCACTAGACCAGGTTGCTCCAAGCTCCACCCCTCCTCACAGTAAAGAATTTCTTCTTGATATCCAATCTAAACGTAGCCTTTTTCAGTTTAAAGCCATCCCCCCTTGTACTACTTCTCCATGTCTGTTTTCTCAATACCCTCCCACTCCCCCCATGTGTCGAGCTCTGTGTCCATTATAGAGCCTTTCCACAAATATTTTTTCACTGCCTGGCTCGCTCCAAATTGCACCATCTTGGGGAATTTGGCACCTTTATGTGAAGGCCAAAATACAATGTCTATAAAAGCAAGGACTGGGACACACCAGGGAAAGGATCACATGCTCAGGCAGTCATCACCTTCTCCTCCTGCACTAGGTCAGATGATTAAAACTGAGCTGATGGAATCAATTCCAAGTTCTGGAAAATGCCAAAACTTCAGCTTTCAATAGGAAAAAGTTATCTACTGGGATAGAAAAACAAGTAAGTCATGCCAGCATTTTCCAAGCCAAATTTCACTCACTTAAATATTTCTTACACTCATGCTTTGCTGGGGGGTGGGACGGAGGGATGTTCCCCCCTTCCTAGTTCCTATCCAAGTCAGACCAGTTCCTCTGTTCCCACCAACCCCACAGCAATAAAAGAAATAAAACAAACCCAAACCACAATTTCTTCTGTATTAGCAAAGGGATCGATATTGGAAACAAGCTTCAAAGGCTGGGAGAGCTGGGGGTGGTCACCTGGAGAAGAGAAGGCTCGGGAGAGACCCCAGAGCCCCTTCCATTGGCGAAAGGGGCTCCAGGAGAGCTGGACAGGGACTTGGGACAAGACCCTGGAGTGACAGAACAAGGGGGAGTGGCATCCCACTGTCCGAGGGAAGGGTTAGAAGGCAAATTGGGAAGAAATTCTTCCCTGTGAGGGTGGAGAGGCCCTGGCACAGGTTGCCCAGAGAAGCTGTGGCTGCCCCATCCCTGGAAGTGTCCAAGGCCAGGTTGGACGGGGCTTGGAGCAACATGGGATAGTGGAAGGTGTCCCTGCCCATGGCAGGGAGTGGGAACTAGACGATCCTTAAGTTCTTTTCCGACCCAAACCATTTGGGAATTCTACGAAATAAATGCTTTGCACTTATTGATTAAAATGGTGGATGCCAGGCTGTAATTAAAAAAGCCAAATTAATCAATTCTAGATGGTACCAGATACGCAGGACAGAGCAAAATGCAGAAATTCTTCCCCCTTCACAGCAGCAGTTTGCAAAGCAATTGTGGATTTAACATTATCACAGAAGAGTTTAGATTGGAAGGGACCTTAAAACTCATCTCGTTCCAAACCCCTGCCGGGGGATGTTCATGCCTGTGTGCACATGGGATGTTTACTACATACCCTGAGCAGCTGATTTAAAAATAAACCTCCTGCATTTCTCCAAAAAGAGCTCTGCATCTTCATTCAGGACTATTTCTACAGCAAATTGCACAGCTCGAGCCCTAGTGCTTCACTTGCAGAAGATAAATGGGTTTTATTTGCTTTAATCTCCCCACCCTGCTTTCTTCATGAGCCATAAAGGCGCTGGGCAGCTCAAAGTCCAAATATAAAGTTATACATTTTCATTCCCTGGACAAAATAATCGCTTCCCTGCACTTACAGCCACTGGACTTAACACAGTTCCTTCTAGGAGTCACCTAAATGTGGGCTGACTTCAGAACACCAAGACACAAGAAGGATGTTTTCCCTCAGAAAATGCATCACAGTAACACACTGGGGTAGGGTTTGGGGGTTATTTTCTTTGTGAGGCATCTCAAGGTCTATTTCAATAAGGTGCTGGCTGATTTTTAAAGCAATTCTGGTCACACTGACACTGCTATCAGAGATCACCTTGCAGGCCACCCTTTTGTACAGGATTATATCATCCCAATTTTAAGTTTCTCATCTTCAGATGAGAACTTCATTACCTAATGGGCTGGATATACCGTGGCTTCTCAAAATTAGATCTCATCTTCCTTCTCAGACAAATTTTGAGCAGTCAGTCAGAGCTTCAACATAAATAAGAGCAAATACATTCCTGTCACCAGCGCCAGGAGCGTGGCCATTAAATGGGAACGAACCTTTCTTATTTTTAATAGACAAATAACTAAAGGCACATGCAATTACAAGGAAATAATGGAAATATTTGTCACAGAAGCTCCCCATGCTTTCCCCCTCGAGTGTACTACGTGATCTGCAGATGCTTCAGTGGTGCTTGGACAAAAGTGTAAACACAGAAACGTGGGGATCCATGAACATTCCATACGTGCACCCAGAGATACACATATTATGCATCCATGGTTGCATATATAAATACATTTACAGACAAGCACCTCCTCACCTCTGCCCTGGCGAGAACACAGAGGACTCACTAAGGACAGGGGCGTTTGTTGTTAATCCAACCTCAAACAGGAGCAGTTCTTACACACCCCAGCTCCTCTCTGTACTAAAAAGTCTGTAAATAACACCCCATTAACTTTTAATCCCATCTTCCCCACTCTGACATGCATTTTGTATTAAAATGAAAGTTATATAAGGTTGAATCGAGGTTGCTTTTTAATATTACATTAAGGCTATTTACCATGTGCAGCACTAATCCCCCTTTGAAAAAGGAGCCTATTAGCAATTCGGAAAGCTTACGTTGCCATAGCAATAGTCCAGCACTGGGAAATATTTATATAATGTCTAATGTTTTCACTGTGCAACAGCCATCTTCCAAACTGGACTTCCCACGGACCCTGGCTGTTGTTTCCTCCCTGTCCCACGCGGGGCAAAGCACCTGCTTGGTGCCTAACTCCCAAAAACCGGACAGTGTGCAGACCCACGTGCAGGGGGGTCTCTGCCCTGCACTCCCCGTTCCTGCAGACACACCACGGTCCACACACTTGGTGTGCAGCTTGTGCTCATGGCAAACGCCCAACGAGAAGTTTACGAGCCACTCCGCTCCCAGATGTGTCACAACAGTAACAGGTTTGATCCTGCTGGGGTGAAGTCTACTGCAACTTCCCACTTGGTGCATTTTTTGTGTCCAGAGAAGGGAATGGAGCGGGGGAAGGGGCTGGAGCACCAGGAGGGGCTGAGGGGGCTCAGCCTGGAGAAAAGGAGGCTCAGGGGGCCCTTCTGGCTCTGCACACCTCCCTGACAGGAGGGGGCAGCCAGGGGGGGTCGGGCTCTGCTCCCAGGGAACAGGGACAGAACAAGCCTCAAGCTGTGCCAGAGAAAGTTCAAACTGGAGATTAAATTCTGCCCTGAAATGGTGCTCAGGCATTGGAACAGTGGTGGAGTCACCATCCCTGGAATTGTTCAGGTGTGTGGGATGCAGAGCCTGGGGACCTGGTTAGTGGTGACCACAGTGGTGGTGCTGGGCTGACCTTTGGACCCGATGACCTCAGAGGGCTTTTCCAGCCCGAACAATTCCATGATGCCCCCATCCCTCACCACCCGGGAGGGTGCCCGCCCCTTACCTTGATGTGCTCGTGCAGCTGGGCCTCGTGCTGCCGGGAGAGCTGCTCGTGCTGCCGCTGGAACTCCGCGATCAGGATCTGCCTCTGGATCTGCTGCTTCTGCTTCAGGGCCAGCAGCTCCTGCTGCAGCTGCTGCTCCCGCAGCGTGGGCTCCGTCACCGGCATGGAGAACTGGTGGTCCAGGCGCAGATCCATCGGGACTGAGCTCGGCGCCACTTGCAAGGGCAGTGCTGTGGTCACATCAACTGCAGGGTGGGAACACAAGAAGAGGAGGGATGAGTGCATTCCTCACTCTCACGCCGTGTCCAGTCAAGACCTCGAGGAGCCATGGGTTGAAGCAAGAGCAGCACCACTGAGCTCACACCATTTTTTTTCACCGGGGACAAAGAACTACAGGAATTCTGGGATCAACAAGTTTTCCTCCAGGCACCTAAAAGCAAAGAGCTGCACCGCATCATGTGTGACCGCTCTTGACACCATCTGTGTCTTCAAAACACACACCTCCGTTCCACTCATCCAGCAGCACTGGAAATAAGAAAAACCAAGATTAATCTAAGACTGCACAGAAAGGATTAATCTTGATTTATGATGGAAGAACCGGAGGACTCCCGTGGTCAGGATCATGAGACTCTCACTTTAAGAAACTTATGCAGAAAACCAGTGCAGCACTATGTGCTGTACCATAAATCCCAGACTGGTTGGGGTTGAAAGGGACCTCAAAGACCATCCAGCTCCATTCCCCCTGCCATGGGCAGGGACACCTCCCACCATCCCAGGTTGCTCCAAGCCCTGTCCAACCTGGCCTTGGACACTTCCAGGGATGGGGCAGCCACAGCTGCTCTGGGAAACCTGTGCCAGGGCCTCAGCACCCTCACAGGGAACAATTCCTTCCCAATATCCCATCTAACCCTGCCCTCTGTTAATGGGAAGCCAGAACCCCTTTGCAATAACTGAACCTAGCTTGTTTTTGCTAAAATAAAAAAAATTACTGGCATCCCATGAAATGACTAAAAAGTTTCTAAATTCCACCCAAATGGCTATTCTGCCTTTCACAGGTATTGTGTGTTTGCAACATTTGCTGTCTCGCTCTCTCTCTCCAGGACAACCCCTCCATAACTCTGCTTTGAATGAACATCAGCTACAGGATAACAAAGGCTAATCCTTCAAAGACAGTGAGATTCATCAAAACTGGAAAATAAAGGTGTTCTTTCTTTTTTTCATAACCTCTGTCAGGATATTAATCTTATCAATCCCAGGGAAGGAGTTTTAATAGGGTTTTTCCCAAATACTCTGGAGGAGCAGGGCTCCAGGAGCGCAGTCCATGTGCCAGAGCTGTGTGTTCCCCTCTCCCTGCACCCAGCTTGGCCAGGGAGGGGGAGGAGGAGATTTTCTTTTTTTTTAAGGGAAACATTTTCAGCAAAAGGTCACATTACTGGAAGTGTTGCTATTTTTCAACCCACAAGCTCTTCCCTCCACTTCCCTATTGTTTTCCTTCCTGTGGCCCTTTCTCCGCTCCCCTCTCTCCCCCGCAGGACCAGAGCAAGGATTGCTTGCCATGGATTGCTGAGCCACAGCCAAGGATTCTGGGGAGAGCAGCACACTCTCACCTAGAGACAACCACTCAAACTCACCTAAACAGTGTGCTTGAGGTGTCTGTGGTGACCTCAGAGCCCCTTCCAGAGCCTAAAGGGGCTCCAGGAGAGCTGGAGAGGGACTTGGGCCAAGGGATGGAGGGACAGCACAAGGGGGAATGGCTACCCACAGCCGAAGGGCAGGGTCAGATGGGATATTGGGAAGAAACTGTTCCCTGTGAGGGTGGTGAGGCCCTGGCTCAGGTTGCCCAGAGAAGCTGTGGCTGCCCCATCCCTGCAAGTGTCCAAGGCCAGGTTGGACAGGGCTTGGAACAACCTGGTCTGGTGGAAGGTGTCCCTGGCCCTGGCTACAGTGGAACTGGATGAGCTTTAAGGCCCCTCCCAACCAAACCATTCTTTGATCCCATGTGTTCCCCTTGTCCTGCACTCCATCCCTTGTCCAAAGTCCCTCTCCAGCCCTCTTGGAGCCCCTTTAGGCACTGGAAGGAGCTCTAAGGTCTCCCCAGAGCCTTCTCTTCTCCAGGTGAACACCCCCAACCCTCCCAAGCATGTAGAATAAATCCAATTTCAGGCAGAAGCAACACCCTGCCACTTGTGATTGTGCTCAACTTGTGATCAACTCCTCCTGTTTTACTCCCTAAAAAGAGCCTGAAGTTGCTCCCTGCTGGACAACAGTCCTGAGGAAACCTGACAAAACTCCCATTTCCCATCCAAAAGGACTCATTCCCCACAAGCCGCGGGCACGGGGCGCAGCTGCAGGGACGGGGACCACAATTCCCATTCAGAGCTTCGGCACAGACTGCGTCATCCCTGACTCTTCACTAGTTCAGGCTCAAAAGAAGCCCCTCTTTGCAATGCCAGGAGCTCCCGGGAGCAGCGGCGGGAGCTCCTGACCCACAGAGCACAAGCCAACCCTCTCTGCTGAATGAACACATCCCCACAACAAAAAAAAGCCTGTGTCCTAGGGAATATTTGATGGGAGACTCGAAAATTGCTTTTCTAGGTTCTGCCTTGAGAACACACGGAGACAATCGGATTGGTGACGTGAGCGAGAGCACAAAGACGACATTCAGGGCTGGGATGAGAAATGCCAAACCCATGAATGAGGAGACAAGATCTTGATTATGAATAATAAACTATCTCACGGTCTCTCCCTGCCTTTTTCTTCCCTGTAGGAACAGAAAAAAATGTTTAAATTTTATTTTTAATTTTTTTTTTTTTACCCTGGGCATACAGGGATATTTTCTTCCCCCGTGGCCAAGTTACCCTTACTTTGATTCCATGGTCATGTTACGATGGTTTTTATACTAAGTTAGAACCACTCTGCTGGTGTTTCCCTCCCCAGATAAATAAAACATGGCTATACATCAAAGACTGCTTGTGTGCTGCACATTAATTAAGACCTAAAGCATTTTAGTCCCCATTGATTGCTGAGGGGGGTTGTAAATTTGAAATCTCACAGCCTGTCCACAACACCCTGAGTGGAATAATCCAAAACACAGAGAAACTGTTAAACACACCTGCTGGAAATAAAGGGATAAACAACCTGAAAGTGAAGTGCACGTCGTACAAGAAGTATTTAGTCATGGAATTCCAGAATGGTTTGGGTTGGAAGGGACCTTAAAGCTCATCCCATTCCACCCCCTGCCATGGGCAGGGACACCTTCCACTATCCCAGGTTGCTCCAAGCCCCATCCAACCTGGCCTGGAACACTTCCAGGGATGGGGCAGCCAGAGCTGCTCTGGGCACCCTGTGCCAGGGCCTCACCACCTCCACAGGGAAGAATTTCTTCCCAATATCCCATCTAACCCTGCCCTCTGGCAGTGGGAAGTCATTCCCCCTTGTCCTGTCCCTCCAGGCCATTTTCCAAAGTCCCTCTCCAGCTCTCCTGGAGCCCCTTTAGGCACTGAAAGTCTCCCTGGGGCATCCTCTTCTCCAGGTGAGCACCCCCAGCTCTCCCAGCCTGGCTTCATAAGAGATATTAAAAACATTTCACATTATCAGAGAAGGCGTATGTTGAGTTTCTTCCACGCTCCAAAATGGAAAGTAATTCTCCGTAAGTCCCAAGCATTTTTGGAAGGGATTAGGGGAAGGTGACACTAAACCTGTGAATACATGTTTCAATAAAACCAACAGTAATAATTGAATTTTCTTCCCCTTCTCTGATACAGTATTTTCATGGTGGTCTTTAAAGGATGAAAAGACAGGATTGAGTCCTGAAAACACACCAAAATGTATGTGAAACCAAAAATTCAGTACGAGACATATACCAAATGGATATTTAAATTCAAATCTTGTTTCAGCATAACCTTTACTCAAAGTTAATTTAAAAAATATTCATAGAATCATAGAGCCACAGAAGGGGACCTTAAAGACCATCACATTCCAACCCCCTGCCATGGGCAGGGCCACCTTCCTCTAGACATCAAACTGGATTTTTAAAAAATCAAATGCTGTTGCCAGAATTACTCCCCTTTTTCTTTTTTTTATCTTGTTCTTTTTTTTTTTTTTTTTAATTTAAATTTAAGCAGCACAGAAAACTGCCTCTCACATTTAAAATCCAACATCACCTTCAAAGGGAAAGAGCAGGAAACGCTTTCCCTGAGCTCTCCCTCCCTCCAGCACAGAGTGAGTCCCGCTGAACACACACAGCTCCTTCCCAGCTCCTCTTTCTTCAGCAATTCCCTTTGGAGAAGGGAAAAAAAAATCACATCAACCTCCCCAAATCTGCTGTAAAACCCTAGGGATGAGAGTCTGGTCAAGGCTGGAGGACGAAACCAGCTCCCCCCTGGCAGCCCCAAAAGGATATGAAATACTGATCTCCAGGACACACCCGAGTATCCACGACAGAGCGAGCCTGGGAGACCGAGCTCCCAAAATCCCCAGAAAAGAGCATTCCGGCTCCTCCAGTAACTCTCCAGTGCCTCGTGCCTGCCCAAATCGCTGCCCACCAGGGAGATGTTCCTCCAGCCGGCTGTGGCTGACCCTCCCCGGCCAGGGCTTCCCAGAACCCCTGGACTCAGTTTCTCCCCCTCTCCCATCCTTTCCGGTCCGGAGCTGTATTTCCAGCTAACGAGTTTGCTGTTTAATTACTGGTGTGCCAGCCATGCCCTCCGGCCAGGCTCTGCCAAGAGCAGCACGTCAGCCTTCGAGCACCGACAGAACACAAACACAAAGCCAGAGGATGTGCTCAGTATCCCAAACTCTTGGCTGCTGCTGTCAGAGTCATCCCCATCCCACTGAACCAACCCAGCAGGATGCTGGTGGAAGCGTGTGCACGGATCTCCCCCTCTAAGCATTATTTTCAGCTCTTTCATCCCTGGGGAAAAGCAAAAAATCATCTGTTTATTCCCTGATTTCATTCCTGAGGGCTGTCCTTGGTGTCCGGCAACAGCTTTGGACTTTTAAAAAATTCCCTGTATTTTGAAAAGCATTTAAATACCAAGTTGTTGCCAGCAGGAAGGACCTCGGCATATTGGGAACACGACGCTGGCTTTGAACCCACGGAACACCGTTCCTATAACCCATCACCCTAATTTTCCTTGGAAACAGCCTGGAAAAGGAAGCAAGCAGCTACTGCTCGCTCCGAGCGCAGCCAAGGGAGCATCTGAGGTGGTTTATTCTGGAAGGAAGATTTGTGTCAGTTGAGTGTCACCAGATCATTATGAATTAAACCAATTCCCCCCGGCAGTGGCTGGAATGCCGGGATCCCCTCCGCCATCCAGCACGGCTCCTGGGCAGCCCAGAGATCCTTTTCCAGCGGGGCTCCCACTTCCGAAAATGTCAAAACTCCCCGAAACACTGAGAGACGGTGAGATCAGAGCTATAAATAGCAACAAGCTACTGCAGTATCTGACTGCAGTGCCAGGATAAAAGCAGCGGATTTCGTGTGAAAGCGGAACGGAGCCGCGGCACAGCACCCCCAGAGTTGGTTTCATCTCCAGCATGGTGGATGTCCCAAATATAAGGAGAAATTAATAGGTACGGGGGAAAAAAACACACATCACCATCTTTAGTCAGCTTATCCTCTACAGACAAAATTGTGCCAGGCTGGACTAGAGGAGCCCCAAAACTTGCCCAAGAGCAGGTGGTGGGAGCAGGTCACGGCCGGGCAGCTCCCAGGACACCAACATCCTGTGGGGCACATCCCGAGCATCACGTGAGGGCAGGATGAAGGCACAGTCCTGCCCTGCTCCTCCGGAGATCCATGCCAGGGCAAACTGTGGAATGGTCTGGGCTGGAAGGAACCTTAAAGATCGTCGAGTTCCAAACCCCTGCAGGGTGGGACGGCGGGGAGAAACAGTTCCTTCTGTTTTACTGAATTCTTACCTCTATTATCCCGCTTCCAAGGACCAGGATCCCAGGGAGGGTATTTTGGGCTAGAATTACCCGACAAGCTTAAGCATCACAGCCCAGCCAGACCCAAAGGCAGGTCAGCATCCCTGGGAATTTTCGCATAGCCTGGATCCCCTCTGGGAGCACAAGCTGGGAGTAAACAGCAGCTGAGGTTTCCTACGAGCTCCACGCACGCCGCAGTTCAGCAAGGGCTGGAGTCACTCCCCGCTCGGAGAACATTTCACGCTCTATGAATGGGAACCAAAATTAATCATCCCATCAGCCATGGAAACACGTCGGGAGGCACCGCACCGGAGGCAACAGATGGAGCTTTAAATGTCACTCACTCATTCATGGCAAAGAAACTTTTCCCTGATTACTACCGGGACCTGGAGACATAATAAGGGCGCAGCGATTCTGGATTTCTATATCCAGCTTTTTTGAGCCTCACGCCTTCCCTGAAAAGAGCTCATTAGCATTTATTAGAAACTTTCATGTAAATTTTATTCATGATGCTAAGAAAGCCAAAACTGGAAGAGCAGACCACTTATCCCACTGTCTCCATCTTAGATTTGAAGTAGTAAAAACTGTCTCTCCCCCTGAAGATAAAGAAAACCCACCAAACAACATCTTCAACAGACAGAAAACAACAAAAACAACTTTCTAGTGTTTTCAACAGAATCCCAGAATGGTTTGGGTTGGAAGAGATCTCATCCCAATCCGACTTGCCTCAGAGCAGGACATCAGAGTTTGGAAAATTATAAACTTTCATGGATACATAAACATGGGTATTTCCTTAATGAGAATATGAAGAGTTCAAGGCCAGGAACAAACCCTTGATGTCTCCAACAGAGATGTCTCCAACAGATGAGCCTCTGCAGGACAGAGGAGCTCCAAACGGAGACACTCCAGCTTCACCACCTCCTTTTCCACCATTATCCTACTCTATTTCCTTGCTGGTTTCATCAGTGACATCCCTAACAAATGAGTGTCTTGGATGGTGCCAGAGCTTTTTGTGAAATTAAAGATAATGGAATGAAGGGAGTCAGCTTGGACTATTTCTCATTTCAGACTTCATACCATTGTGGGAAGCCCTTCCTTCCACAGTTTGCTCGCATGCTGGAGGTGGACAAGCAAAACCCACTTGAGTTTCCACAGAAAAGAAGGTGTCTAAATAAATAGTAAAACAAACAACAAGAATAAATTTGTATCTCTTCTTAAAAGGCCCGGGTTTCCCAGAGAAGCTGCCCCATCCCCAGAAATGTTCAAGGCCAGGTTGGACAGGGCTTGGAGCAACCTGGTCTAGTGGAAGGTGTCCCTGCCCGTGGTGAACTGGGTGATGTTTAAGATCCTTTCCAAACCAAATCATTCTGGGGTTCTGTGATTCCTGGCAAGGTAATTTCGCCTGCCTCTTTGCTTCAAGCATTATCCAGCAACTGAGCCTCTTTGATCCATCAGTCTTGCTGTCAGAGCAGGACACTCCTCACCTTACCAGATCCCCAGGACAAAAAGGTAGGTTGAAGGAAGCTCAGCTGCACTTCTGCAGAGCCAAACCCACGTGGATTTCTCACATGCTTCTCTCTAATCTCACTCTGAGCTTCCTTCAAGGGAAAATGACACTTTGGAGAAGAGAATTAAACATGGAAGAGATGGAGCAGGAGCCAGAAAGTCTCATCCTGAGATTATACGTGAAAAACTTCCCATGAGAAAAAAAAAAAAATCTGCCTGCCATCGGGGAGTTGAGGGAAGGTGGGGTTAGGCAAACACCTGGACATTCTCACTGGTGCTCTGGAGCCTCCAAAGGGTTTTCTCTGGGCAGGGGGGCCAGGATGATGTGATGGGAGCTGAAGGGCAGGTTTGCTCCCAAGTGGAGATGGTGCCAGCTGGGAACCAGCCAGTTTGAGAGAGGGGTGTGATAAAAGCAGCTATGGCCACGAGGAAATGCTGTCAACTTCCTAAGGACAGGGAGAGGGGCTGGGAGATCAAAGTCACCCATCTGATGCTGAGAAGGAAGGCTGGTTCTCTGCCAAAAGCCAGTCCCTGCTCTCCCACTTGTGATGTGAGGGGAAGGAATTGTTACCTTTGAAAGGAGAAAAAGCAGGAGCACAAACGTTGCTGGAGGTCTGGGCACCACCAAAGGCAGAGAGCACAGAGGAGCAGAGGCAAAGGAGCACACTCTGGGATCAGCAGGGATTCTGTGGGAACAGGAGCTTTAGCAAACAGCTCAAGACTTAATGGACCAATTTATCTAGGAATTAAGCCATGGTGCACTAATTCCTTAAGATAACAGAATCTCAGAATGATTTAGGTTGGAAGGGATCTTAAAGCCCATCTCATTCCATCCCCTGCCGTGGGCAGGGACACCTCCCACTATCCCAGGTTGCTCCAAGCCCCGTCCAACCTGGCCTGGGATGCTTCCAGGAATGGGGCAGTCACAGCTTCTCTGGGAAACCTGTGCCAGGGCCTCACCACCCTCACAGGGAAGGATTTATTCCTAATATTCAATCTGACCTTGCCCTCCTTCAGCTTAAGGCCATTCCCCTTTGTCAAAAGAGAAGGTGAAACAAAATTCTTAGGAATTACCTGTCCCACTAGATTTTAAGCAGCAAACAAATGGTTATTACTAAGCCGAGAGTGAGTTCACTTCTGTCACCAGCCAAGGGACTCCCAGCTGTACAACAAGCCCCAAAATGTGCAACATGATCTCCTCCATCATGAAAAAAATACAGTAAAATCAGCAAAACCAGCAGCTAAATAGCAAATTGTAAAAGGAAAGCTATTCCACAGCTCTTGAAAACTCATGGATTGCTCAAAGACTGCAGTGTTTAGTAGAAATCCAGACCCTGGTAAAAGAGGGGAAGCCTGTTCAAATGGGCAAGCAGCCCACAGCTTCCTGTAGCCCCCTCTGGAAGAGCCCGTGCTTCCAAATAACGGATATACTCAGGTATCTCAGCAGCCTCATGTCCAGGATGCTACTTGGTTGTCCATTCAATGTGATGAAGACGCACATGAAAATAGAAAAAAAAGTCTTTCAAGAGAATGCCAAACACAAGCAGTTTTATAGAGAAATTCAAGCAAGCTTAAACCATTCAAACTCCACGACAGCACAGAGAAATTGCACCAAAGGACCTTTTTATTCCAGCAGAACAGGCAGGGGTTGCCCTTCCTGGATGCACACACCAAAAAACACACCTGAGTTAAGATTTCTGTTATAAAGAAGACATTTTTCCCTTTTACCCCAAGATCCATCAGATAAAATGAACACATTAAACCACAGAAGCCCGCTACCAAAATCCTAAAGGACGATGGGAGAAGTTCCCTGCATTCCCCATCCTTGCAGCAATCCATGCACGACAAGGTTTCCCAACGTCATGGATGACTTCCCTCAACGTGAGCTTTCTCTTGGCATTTATGCCCAAACCACCGACATCAGGTGACCTTTTAGATCCAGCACAAAAACTTGGTGCTCCTTCAGCTGAAAATATGCCCAGCCTGTGACAAGGGAACAGCATTTTCTTCCAGCAGCACTGGACAGAGCCAGAGTGACACAGGGATCAGCTTTAGGGTGAGTTTTAACACAACAGTGCAGCAGGTAAAATCCAAGTGTGGTTCTGAGAGTTTCAGATATTTCTCATCAGGAATTTCGCAGGGATTCTCCATCTCTGCTCAGGTGAGACCCCACCTGCAGAGCTGCCTCCAGCTCTGGGGCTCCCAGCATAAGAAGGATGTGGAGCTGCTGGAACAAGTCCAGAGGAGGCCATGGAGATGCTCCAAGGGTCTGGAGTCCCTCTGCTCTGGAGCCAGGCTGGGAGAGATGGGGATGTTCAACCTGGAGAAGGGAAGGCCCTAGGGACAACTTAGAGCCCCTTCCGGCACCTAAAGGGGCTCCAGGAGAGCTGGAGAGGGACTTGGGACAAGGGAAGGAGGGACAGGACAAGGGGGAATGGCTTCCCACTGACAGAGGGCAGGGTTAGATGGGATATTGGGAAGACATTCTGCCCTGTGAGGGTGGTGAGGCCCTGGCACAGGGTGCCCAGAGAAGCTGTGGCTGCCCTTGGATCCCTGGAAGTGCCCAAGGCCAGGTTGGATGGGGCTTGGAGCAACCTGGGATAGTGGGAGGTGTCCCTGCCCATGGCAGGGGGTGGAATGGGATGAGCTTTAAGGTCCCTTCCAACCCAAACCCACGATTCTGTGATTCTCTGAACACTGATTTTCAACCCATTTCAAACTTGCCTTCGTAAGGAAAAAACAGCATAGCAGTAAACACCTCTATGAATGAACTAAAAGACCAGCTTAATTTTGTTCCTAGAAGCTTCTAGACTTTAACCTCTGATTTCTTTTACTAAAGGCTCTAAGTTGGGTGGTTGCCTGCTGTGCACATTAAGCAGCTTCCCAAACCACAAAACACCTACCTACACGACATCTACTGCAATCACTGCAAAAGGTGAGCAAGTCTTCCCTCGCAGCTCCCATGAATTCTGGATTGTTGCTTTAAAATGCCACTTCAACTGGGAAACTTGGACCTAATACAGGGTTTAGGGATTCTTGGCAAATTACATGGGGCCTGCCTCCTTCAGTGGGAGGTTACAACTCTGCTCCAGCTACGTTCAGGCACCAAACTTCTCTGCCAAGGAGCTGACTGCAGCCTGATCCTTCCACAAAAAGAAACAGGATGCTGTGAGAAGCCCAAAGGTGAGAGACATAAAATATCTATATAAGGATGGAGCTCCTATACGTACCCAAAATAACGATGACTCACTTTTCGGAGCACTTGAAAAAGATAAAAGGCTTGGGAAAGAAGCTGAAGAGGGTTCAGGGATTCAGCCTAAGAGGACACCATGGACAAAAGGCATTCAGAAAGTTGGAAGAAAGAGATGAAAAGGACATCCAGGCAGCAACTGAGGAACAACTACAGGAGGCAGGCTGAAGAGGAAGGCTTCTAAAAGCAAGTCTAAGAAGGTTAA
Organism: Atrichornis clamosus; assembly: GCA_013400975.1. Lineage (NCBI taxonomy): Eukaryota > Metazoa > Chordata > Aves > Passeriformes > Menuridae > Atrichornis > Atrichornis clamosus. Next base: position 97,148 of record WBMZ01001188.1, read on the forward strand.
ATTTGATTCAGTGGTATCTGGAGACAAGAAGAGATGGAAATGGCTTATCTACTGCCTCCCTGAAGCACTACACACCCTGGCTATTACAAAAATATGATGGAAATGGGACATTCGGTTCTCGCATTCACTTCAACATCCTGTCCAAAAAGCTCTTTAAAGAAGGTGCTCAAAGAAAACAGATAATCACTACCAAAACCTTCTTTAGATTAAACTCCTGCTTGATACCAATACACAGATAATCCCTTCTCCATCGAGCAAATCACATTTTACATTAACCATATTTTACTTTTAGGCCACTTTAATGAAGCGCTGTGCTCTACAGGTTCATCCCTCCAGTTTAAGAGGCCATTCCTCCAAAAGATTAGAGAAACAAGTCATCCTTCCAAGGAAAGCCAGACCAGCTGAAATATTGACAGAACAGAATGCTGTGAGTGAAAACTGTTGCCCAGAGAAGCTGTAGCTGCCCCGTCCCTGGGAGTGTTCAATGCCAGCTTGGACAGGGCTTGTCCCATGGGCAGGGACACCTTCCACTAGACCAGGCTGCTGTACCTGTAGCTGCCAGTGAATCCCAGACTATGCATCTCCCAACATTCCAGAAGCCCACAGGATGTGAAAGCCCCTCTGCTCTCCCAGCTGGATCAGCCCAAGAAGCCAACCCAGAGAACAGCACTCCCAAAATGCCACTATTACAATTTTTTTGCAGATAGAAAGGTCTACAAAAAGACTGATTCCTGCACACGCCTGTGTCAGACCACCCATCTTAATGAGGGAGATAACGAACCAAACTCAAAGTGCATTAAATCCTCCGTCAGTGTTTCCATCCCCAAATAAAGCTGCCTTAAATCACCACAGCCTAATCCTCCTGTGATTTTTGCCTGTTTTCACTTCCATGTTTCCACTTCACAGCCGATTTGCCTCAAGTTTGCTTCGCTCAGAGCAGTGGCCTTGACCTGCAGAGCCCTGCTTTGGCGGGGACCGTGAGACAGCACCAGCTCCTGGCTACTGATCCCCAGCCCTGGGAGGTTTAACAGGGACTCACTGTCCGGGCACGATGTGCTCAGGGGTCCACAAGTGCTGCTTGAAAAATGAGGGAGGGGTGAAGCTGCAGGAGATGGACATTGAGGGGCTGGAGCGTGTCCAGGGAAGGGAACGGAGCTGGGGGAGGGGCTGGAGCTCCAGGAGCAGCTGAGGGAGCTGGGAAAGGGGCTCAGCCTGGAGCAAAGGAGGCTCAGGGGGACCCTTCTGGCTCTGCACAACTCCCTGACAGGAGGGGGCAGCCAGGGGGGGTCGGGCTCTGCTCCCAGGGAACAGGGACAGGACAAGGGGAAACAGCCTCAAGCTGTGCCAGGGGAGGTAGAGGTTGGATATTGGGGAAATTTTCTGCACTAAAAGGGTTGCCAAGCCCTGTAACCCTCCAAGGGCAGTGATGGAGCCACCATTCCTGGAGGTGGTCAAGAAATGCATGGATGGGGCACTTGGGGACACAGTTTAGTGATGGCCTTGGCTGTGCTGGGGGTCAGCTGGACTCGATCTTAAGAGGTCTTTTCCAGCCTAAGTGATTCCATGATTCTATTCTATGTCAGAATGGATCCATGAGGGCCTAAAAAAAGCTCACTGCTGGCAGATCAAGAGTACAGCACATTATTTAGAAAGGAAGCTGGGCTGTATTTTCAGAGGAAAAGAACACAAACAGTCCAAACTAGTGCTGTTTGCCACAAGACCCAGAGGTCTTCAGATCAACAGAGGCAGCTTTAGATAATAATTTACAGATACAACATAAGCAGATAAACCCAACCAAAGAAAGCCCCAAGGAGGAAGAAACGAGAGGCTGAAACACATTACAGTCAATTTGATCACCAGTGTGTATTTAGAGGATGCAAAATTCATTCTTGACCTTACCCAAACTTTGACTTCCTTGTACGATCATCACTCTGTCAGAAATGCCATCTCGGTATTTTTAGGTGACAGTACATTTGTTTGTACTGTACATTTCTGGTGAGAAAACTTGTTATATTTTGTAGGTCACTTGGTTTTACCATCTGCCTTGATTTCTGCTTAAGGAAAGTGTTGTTTCTGAAATCCTCAGTGTCGTACACAAATTTGAGGATGTCGTAACCAGCAGCAGCTTGGTTTTGTATGGTCCCAGTGGGAATACAGAATACTCCCACAGGCATAAAACCACAGAATCTCAGAATGGTTTGGGTTGGAAGGGACCTTAAAGATCATCTCATTCCACCCCCTGCCATGGGCAGGGACACCTCCCACTATCCCAGGTTGCTCCAAGCCCCATCCAACCTGGCCTGGGACACTTCCAGGGATGGGGCAGCCACAACTTCTCTGGGCACCCTGTGCCAGGGCCTCAGCACCCTCACTGGGAAGAACTGCTTCCCCATATCCCAATCTAACCTCTGTCAGTGGAAAGCCATTCTCCCTTGTCCATGTCCTTGTAAAAAGGCCTTCTCCAGCTCACCTGTAGGCCCAATAGTTGGCAATACTCTACCATGACCTTAATAAAACAATTAAAACAAATAAAGATTATTAGTAAATTAAATCCTGGGTGGGGGGGGAGAGATCATTCACTGCAAGGCTTCTCCTCTCATTGCCAGCCCAGCTCAGATGCCTGAAGAAGCTTTACCAGCCACAGTGACAGCAACGCCATAAAGCACTGTGACAACTAGCTGATCCTTGGGAAGGAAAACACAAAATTATTCAATAAGGTCTCGGAATCTTATAGCGGATTTGTCCTTGTTTTGACCATAATCTCACAAGTGATGCCAGCAGCAAACCCATCTGGCGCGTGTAAGACTAAATATCTGCTGCCTGTGAAGATCAATGTCTCAAAACTAGCATTTGCGTTAAGATCTGGTCTGCAACGGCTTAAAGAACAAACAAGTTCAGCTTCCTTTCAAGTGCTTCACTCCTTCAAACTCTTTTACCCAGGAAGCCGGAATCTGTTTCCAGCTAAAGGAGAACGGGACGGTACTGAAAACTTGGAGTGATGCACTTCACAGAGTCACGGAATGGTTTGGGTTGGAAGGGTCCTTAAAGCCCATCCAGTTCCCCCCTCTGCCATGGGCAGGGACACCTTCCACTAGACCAGGGCGCTCCAGCCTTGTCCAACCCGGCCTTGGACACTTGGGCACAACCATAACCCAGCGCCCAGCTGCTGGAATTTCCATTAAAACTCCAATTTATGGCACTGGCGGGATACAAACAGCAGCTCTTCCAGGGGAAGACAGATAAGGTGGCACTGGTGACACCTCAGCTCTCCTCTGCTCCACAGGCTCAAGGTGACGAGGCAGAACCCCCCACTAAAGCCATGCTGGTGCTGATGGCGGTGAACCCATGGAGCAGGTGACACCTTCAGTCTGGGCTCAACCTCCTCATTCCATGCTCAAGTCAGAAATGTCCCCAATACCTGCAGACAGCCATATCCCCCCAGAGATGCACAGCTGAGTATTTCGGGTGTAAGGCAGCATTTAGATATAAGCCAGCAGTTAATACTTAATTCCAAGGTGTAAATAACCCTGTGCATTATATAACAGCTCCTTAGAAGCTGAAATTCTCATCATATGCAAGAACTTATTTTGTGGGATAAAGAGTAAAGCACAAAAACTGCACAAAAACTTAATATCTTACATGCTCCAGGTCTGCCTGAAAACCCTGTTAAAGCTGCTTTAAAAGGACTAGAATTTGTCTTAATATTATAGTGGTTTTTAAATCACATGTAATTCTTATGTGTCACCTCATGTACCTCACTTAAAAGTGGCTTTTCTCTTGTGCAACAGAAATATGATGAAGTTCCTGCACAAGCATCCTCACCAGCAGCAACTTTCTTAGGACAAGTAGGCAAATCTCTACACTGAAGCCCAAACTATTTAAAACTAATAATAATAAAGAAATAATAAACAAAACAAAACAAAAAAACCCCAACAACAACAACAAAAAAACCAACCAAAAAAAAGGCAACAAGGAAAAGTATCCATTGTTAAGCCTGGAAGAAACAGTGCAAAAAAGCTCTTGCTTGGCAAAAGTCCATGAATATTAGAGTATATGAGTATTTACAAGCTTCAGGAATTTGGTGGGGCTCAATGATCTACAGAGACAAGTTGCCAAGTAACTGCATTTTCTGCTTCTCTACTGCAAAGAGCCTTTCCCAACCCAGCAAGCAGCAGCAGAACTCCAGGGCTCCCCCTCTGTGCCAAGGAGCAGGATTTCTGCCGAAACTGGGTTCTTATAAAGAGAAAATGGAGATTATCCAACAAATATGGGGGTCTTGAATACGAGTAAAAACCACGTTTTGGACCCTGACAGTGTACAGCTGGCACCTATGAGCAGACATTTGGGAAAGGGAGAGGGGAGTGGTGTCTTTAATGAAGTTTCCCTGAAATCACCCCCTTCAGATTAGGGCAGAAGAGCAGCTTCATCTGCCTGTGCCTACCTGAAATAAAGGGTTAGATGGGATATTGGGAAGGACTTCCTCCCTGTGAGGGTGGGGAGGCCCTGGCACAGGCTGCCCAGAGAAGCTGTGGCTGCCCCATATCCCTGGAAGTGTTCCAGGCCAGGCTGGACGGGGCTTGGAGCAAGCTGACTGCAGGAGAGGATAGTTAAGAGCGGAGTGGATTAATCCCCGTGTTCCCAAATGAAGATAAACTGTCAGTTTTCCTGGTGTAATTCCCTGCTCCACTGAACGAGGTGGGATGACTCATTCTGGACACGGTGCACGTTTGGCTTCACGTGGAACCAGATGAAGTTTCCTGGCTGCCTACTCAGGACACTTGACACTTGTGTCAACACAGCCAGTATCTTTCCTGCCATGCCATTCCCATCTCTTATCAGCGTCAGGACATGGCCATATCATGTATCGAGGCAAAGAGTCCAAGCACAAGTTAAACCTTCCCCTGTGCTGCCATTCCAGAAAGGAAACTCCAGAGAATTCTAGAATTTCATTCTCTGCCATTTTAAGGATTACTCCACGCCAGCGTGGGGCCACCAAGGTAGGTCCTCAAGGTCCCAAAAGGGATTTTTTAAAATCTATTTACTTAATTTTTAGCAACAGCCTTTCCTTCTGCCTGTTTCAGTGTTACCTTCTAACCCGCCAGTGCTGATGGGCTTTGAACTCCTGAGGCTTTAGAGACTTTATTACAGGCACAGCCAGGGATGGAGGACAGGGATCTGAATTTTGTCGAGCACTAATTCAAGACATGATAAATCCCTGGAACAGGGATTATACAAGCATAATACAAATATATACACATATATGTACATACATAAATATATACAAATCCCTGTATCGGGGATTTACATGTAACGTGAAAGGAATTTTAATTTTTCCATCTATAAAAATGTTAGGTACCTCCAAACATGGTATCAAAAGTTTGATAACATGGTTAGGGGTATTTTTGCGATAATATTCCACTTGTACTTTGCCAGCACAACATTTGGTTGAAGGTCAAACCTGGTGCTTCCCACCAGGAGAAGCTGGCAGCTTTTTAGACCCAATAGGCTATCAAAGGCAGGAAAGGGACACAAGGAGCCATTTCCTCTGGAACATCTGAGCTGCCTTTAAAGCCTGAAATATGATTTGTGAGGTTAAATGCCCTCACACACACACACAGTTCCACTGGAGTGGCAACCCAAACACCATGGTCTGGTTGAGTTTCAGGGCCAGAGCTGGGCGATGCTCCCAAGATCCTGCTTGGGAATGCCCCATGGCTCCCACTATGCAGCCATCAAGCTGAGGAAGGGAGGTTTAGAAGAGATATTGGGAAGAAATTCTTCCCTGTGAGGGTGGTGAGGCCCTGGCACAGGGTGCCCAGAGAAGCTGTGGCTGCCCCATCCCTGGAAGTGTTCCAGGCCAGGTTGGACGGGGCTTGGAGCAACTGGGAATAGTGGAAGGTGTCCCTGCCCATGGCAGGGGGTGGAATGGGATGAGCTTTGAGGTCTCTACCAACCCAATCCATTCTGGGATTCTGTAATTTCTGAGTATTTGGAGGTATCCAGCCAATGTGCTTCTGGACCCCAGGACTCAGCCAGCCACATCTGTGAGGGCAGCACATCCAAGAGCTCCAGCACATTGTGCGAAGGGAATTACTGTCCCTCTCCGAGCTGAGTTTTATCAGCAAACCTTTGCTGCTCAGTTAAGCAAAATCCCCCTGATCCACCCTGGGCTGAGACAGACAGAGCAGGTCTAATGCCACCACAAGAGAGTTCCCATTTAAGTGACAGGCACAGCAGCTCCCTGGATTACTGTGGAAGGGCAGGAATTGGCTGTGCTCCCTTTCCCCTCTCTGTGCGTCACAGGCACCTTCCCAAACCTGCTGCCGAGCCCCAGAGTTCAACCCCGCACCTCTTGCCAGCAGAAAACAAACAGAAAATCCCACTGCTTGTCACAGAAGGGTTTGAGAAACAGGGGAACAAAACCCCACCTGTGCCTGGCCAGATCCGTAACATCAGAGTCCCAGCACTCCCTGGGCAAATGCCTCCAACTCTGCCCCGTTCACACTTTTAAAAACATTATTGCAACCACTTAATCTGTTTTTAGAAGAAATTGAAAAACATCTGTAGTAATTCACTTAATCTGAGGAATAATTTGCACACAGGTGGCAGACAACTCTCCTCAGTGAAAATCAAAAAGCCTCCCATGTGTCACTTAATGATGTCCTGACAACTCAGGGTCTTCAAGGACTTCATCAATAACATGACAGTGTGACTGTCTATGAGCAGGACTACGAGAAAGGCAAGTTTTGACCTAAATTTCACTGTTTGGTCATCAGTGCAACCTGGAGAAGTGCTACAGCAGCTTGGGAGTCCCTCTCTCCAGTGGGAAAGATCACTGAATTTCATTAGAAATTTCTAAACAACTTCAAGGTGCACATTTCACTGGTAAGAACTGTCAGAGCTTTAAAAAATACCTAGGAAAAGTATCATTAAAATGTGTAGTACATTTATTCTGTACATTACAACTGCAGTTCCAAATCAATGGTTCCAAAGTGTTTTATTAGATCATAAAAACTTCAGGGCAGCTTATAATGAAATCTCTAATCAAATATGAATGAATCATCTGATATGACACAATTCCTTGAATGAAAAACAGATGGAAAAGTAGTGATGATTAAGTGGTTTAGATCACAAGATATTAGTTAAGCCAAAGGAGTAGATATTTAATCACAGAATCATGGAATGGTTTGGGATGGAAGGAACCTTAAAACTCATCTCATTCCCACTCCCTGCCATGGGCAGGAACACCTTCCACTATCCCAGGCGCTCCAAGCCCCATCCAACCTGGCCCTGAACACTTCCAGGGATGGGCAATCCACAGCATCTCTGGGCAATAAGGAAAGGTCTCTTTAATGAACCATCAGCAATTCCCCCGGGAAGCATCTGGAGACTGCTACTGTATTTTAGGCATCACTGCACAAGCCATTCACCTGATATTCCCTCCACTGCCCAAAGACAAAGCAGAGCCAAATATAGCCCTGAAAATCAATATACACTGGGGAAGAGCCTCTAGGATCTTGATAAATGCATGTCGTGCTACAAGAGGAATTCCTAAAATCCTAGGGACGCAGGTGGCTGCTCTTTCCCTTCTGGCAATAAACTACCCCCAGTCAATTTTGGCAGAAAGCACCCTGGGGAGCCCTGCAGCGCATGGAAAGGGAAGGCAGACAAAGGAAACATCTCCTGGAAATGACGGAGCAGTCCCTCCTCATCCTCCAGCTAATGCTCACATCCACCTGCCAGGAGAAGGTGATGGGAAAGAGGAGCGAGTACAGGGTGTGTTGGACCACTGCAGCCTCACGACAACCCCTTGGAGAAGGGATTAAAAATAAAATAAAAACAAAACAGTAAAGATTTAATCTTGATTACCTCTCTGAGGTTGCAAATCCAGGTAAAATATCCAGGGTGGAGACACACATGGCAGACCAGACATGGCCTCCAAGATCCTATCTGAGATAGATGGAATTTTTTCCCCAAGAAATGCCTCAATCCATGATCAATTTCCATGAAACATTTATCACTTTTCATTCAATGCATAGCACTGTTATTTTTAGCAAAGCCAGAGGCAATGGGAACAAATTCCTGAATAATGATTCAGGGGAGCCTTTCCATGCCTACTTGTATCCTGCCATCTCCTCCTTCCCTAAGAAGTCACAAAGTTTAAGCACTCAAAGGCTCTTCCCTTCATCACCTGCTTTTATATGACTCAAAAGCACAAAACCACCTTCTCTGTGGTAGCAAATTAGTGAAAATTCTTATATTTGAAAATAGCACTTGGTGAAGAGTCAGTTCTAAGTGAATCTGGAGTTGATCAGTGTGAATTAATGAATTAAGCAAGGAGAGGCAAGAAAAATAGCAAGTTGGGGCTTGTAGTAGAGCAGACTTTCCTGCTGGTTCCCTCTCATCCAGGAAACCAGTGCTGCATTCGAGAGCTTCACATTTAAGTGCAGCTTTCAGCTGTTAAAAGAGGGATAGGTCATTAATAATTGATCCCAGCTCCTCGAATGGATAACCATTTCCTCGTGGGTAGGAACAGAGACAGATAAATAATGACAGATGAATACATTTTCCGAGACAAAAGACAAAAAACCAGAGTTGAGGAGCTGTGGGCTCCTGCTCTTCCCAACCCACGGGATCAGGATGTCCACATTCTGGGCTCCAGCACCAAGTAAGATGCCCAGTGAGGCTGAGGATTCCCCATCCATGGAAGTGCCCCAGGTTGGACGGGGCTTGGAGCAACCTGGGATAGTGGAAGGTGTCCCTGCCCATGGCAGGGGGTGGGATGGGATGAGCTTTAAGGTCCCTTCCAACCCAAACCAGTCTGGGATTCTCTGGGATTCTCCAGCTTGCCTAGAGGAGTGGTTTCATTCTATGTGGAATATGGATGCTGAAGTTGAGGTAGAGATGGCCAAAAACCTCATCCCTCTTCCATACATCCCTGCACATGAACAAAGCCCTGCAATGGGCACGTGCTGAGGGAGAGTTAGAGTGTCATTAAATTATCCTATGACCAACAAAACATGACTTTGGGGGCAATATTAGTCCAGGAAAGAGATTCTGAAGCTTGAACTTCCCTGCTGCTCTGCAGGGAGCTGCCCAGAACCTCTCGATGTTGCAATTCCCTCCTCTCTCCTGCATAAGTAACCCCAAATTTACTGACTGCAAAGGGCTTTTAATAAAAGCACAACAATTCAGCAAATACTCTATGGAAATCTGGGAGCTGGCTGAAGTGCTGTGCAAGGCTTTCTTGATCAGGAATGGCTCTAAAGCTGAGCTTTAGGAGTGCTCCTAGCAGGTAAAACACTTCTTTTATTGCCGTTGCAGGGGCTACATTTTGTCCATTTAGCTTAGGCTTAGAATAAAAGATAAATATTAACAAATCGTAAGTATTGCAGTAAATATAACATTGAGCTGATTTTAACTATCAAGGCTTTAAGCTACACCAACCTGCAGTTTTCTCTGCTATCTTGGAATCATGGAATGGTCTGGGTTGGAAGGGACCTTAAAGCTCATCCAGCTCCATCCCCTGCCATGGGCAGGGACACCTTCCACTAGCCCAGGTTGCTCCAAGACCCGTCCAGCCTGGCCTTGGGCACTTCCAGGGATGGGGAATCCACAGCTTCTCTGGGAATCTTCTCTTATGCCAGAGCATCTAAAATTATCAAACCAATGGCAAAATTATCACACCAAGCCTGACAAAAAGAGCTGCAGCTTTTCAAAAACCTAATGAGAGGACAATAAGCAAACAAGGATTTAATCTGCTTAGGGTATGGTTGTGACATTAAAATAATTTTTCTAGAACTCACTTTTAATGATAATTTGGGAGGCCTGATTGGGTTCCTCCCCCATCCTGGACTCCATATATACACCCATATATAATATCAGGATATTTTTAACATTAAAGAAAAGCCTTTCTGGGTGAGCTACTTCTGGGGCACGGTAAGACCTCACGCTGTTCCCGAGCTAACACATCCCAGTGTGAAGGAGGACAACAGGATTCTGTCTGCAGGGGCACGGGCCTGTTGGGAGCCCAAATCCCAGCTGCCTGGGCAGCACCTGGACCTGCTTCAAAGCTGCTGTGGCACCTCTCTGGAGGAGGTTCTGAGGGAGGTTTTGAGGCAGCCCTGCTAGAGAAGGCAGGGGAGCACCTGAGACGCGGTGCCGCGAGGGCATCCCCTTCCTTGGAGGGGGGAGTTAACAACAGCGTGGAATTCAGCACTGTCAGAACAACTGGAATAGTCCTCCTTCCTCTTACAGACAGGGACTAATCTCTGATTGCAAAACCATGGAACAATATTAGTACAGAGGCTCTTACAAACCATTTATTCCTACGTACATCAACACTTTTTTTTGCGAATGAAGTGAGAGTGGATAATTAGATCTAGGAAGAAAAAGCAGCAGCAGGGAGCTGAAATCTCCTACTTAATCCTCTGCACTGGAAGAGAGCTCATCCCTTTCCAGCCCTTGCCATGGGCAGGGACACCTTCCACTATCCCGGGTTGCTCCAAGCCCCGTCCAACCTGGCCTGGAACGCTTCCAGGGATGGGGCAGCCACAGCTTCTCTGGGAAACCTGGGCCAGGGCCTCACCACTCTCTGCTTAAAAAAAAAAAAAGAATTAAGGAAAGCAATGTTGCTTAATAAACTTAATTTATTCCTTTTCCTCCCCCAGGTCAAAGATGCAGAAATATTTGGAAGCCAGAGGCAGAGCAGGCAGCGCTATCAAACAGATTATTGTACTCCTGAGCAGGGTGTGGGCTGTGGGGGCTTTGTCTTGTTGTACTTCTACAAGCACCTCAGAAATTCAGAAGCACCAATTATGGGTGATATGTTTTTGAAAAGAGAAAATGTTTCCCTTCCTCCAATTAATCCTTAATTTATACAAAAAAGAAGATAGAAACAATTTTCACTGTCGATGACTGAACTCTGTTCTACTCAAGCAGATTCACTCCTAAAATAATTTCATTAAAACGTTGTAAATATTTCTGTTTTGTAGTTGAAATGCTCTGCAGGACAGAGCATTTTTAGAACTTTCTCACCATTTCACATCAGAGAAAAACAACTAACAAGGGTCAAACCTCTCCTTCACTTGGTTCGTGGTGAAGAGAAAAACATTTTGGTTTCCTACAAGCACACCGCAGTGATTTTATCTTAAACAGAAATGCAGCATAAAAGCTCATCAACCACTCAGGTTTATTGAACTTTAACAAGATCAGGGCAGGAGAACATTTTAAACAAAATATCCCAGGATGCAATCGAGCCATTTTTTTCCTTAAGCTGGGTTTTTCAACACCATTATTTCAATCGTGCCTGTGACTTGGAACACCACCTGACAATCCTACACGTAAGTTGTTTTTCCAGAGCAATACTTGGTATTGCTTCTCCTTTCTTCTCTCAGGAAGACCTGCAGCAAACTCCTGAAGACAATCATGATAAAAACCAGGCACAGCAATCCCAGACTGGTTTGGGTTGGAGGGACCTTAAAGCTCATCCAGTTCTGTGCCATGGGCAGGGACACCTTCCACTATCTCAGGTGGCTCCAAGCCCCATCCAACCTGGCCTGGAACACTTCCAGGGATGGGGCAGCCACAGCTTCTCCGGGCAGTCTGTGCCAGGGCCTCACCACCCTCACAGAGAGGAATTCCTTGCCAATATCCCGTCTAACCTCTGGCAGTGGGAAGTCATTCCCCGTTGTCCTGGCACTCAGGCCTTTGTCCCTCTCCAGCTCTCTTGGAGACCCTTTAGGCACTGGAAGGAGCTCTAAGGTCTCCCTGGAGCCTTCTCTTCTCCAGGCTGAACGCCCCCAGCTCTCCCAGCCTGAATTCCATTACCATCCTGCATATCAAAAGATAACATGGATGGGAACATTTAGCAGAACCTGAGCAAGCACAGGTTCTTGAGTGAAAATTCCCTGCGTGAGCACTGTGTGTCCACAGCCAATGCTGCTGCTTGCACAAGGCCACAATTTCATTCCCTTGCTCCATTACACTCACAACCAGCCTGAGCTTTCCAACAGGAGGCAGGAATTCCCACAGCTCAAATACTGGAAGTATCTGACAAAGAGACGGCGCTGCCCATCTCACATCCTGCTCACTTTACACCAGCACAGCTCCCCAGGGATCCCTGGCTCATTGTTTCTTCAAAAGCACACAGGTGAGCTATTGAAAATACTCAAAATGGAGCCCAAACAGCAAGAATTCCCTAAACCCTGAGTGAGTCCATAAAAAAGCCTCATTTCACCTGGGAAAAAATAGTCAGAACAGCCTCTACTATCAAGTTCCCCAAGCTCTCAACCAGCATCAGCTTTTGGCCTGAAATACCTCAAAAAGAAACGTTAAACTTAACCAGCAACAAAATCAGTACCAAACAGAAGGAACAGAAGATTCAAACGCATCCCTCACACAACCCTGGCCAATGATCCACTGGTGACTTCCCCTTGTGCAGAGCCACAAAATCCAACCCGGCTCACGACCGAAATGGGGAGTAAAACCTGTAAGTTGACCTGTGTTAGCACAGTAATCGTGAAATGAGAATCTCTCTGAGGGTTAGGAAAATAGAGCCTCCCTTACCTGACAGACACGTTTGGGAGCACACGGAGGGGAGAGAGATTTCTCAGAACCCGAAGCCAAACACTCGTACCTGGTAAACAACAATCTCTTCCTTTTTTTCCCCAATGCAACAACTCTACCTCCTTAAAAATTTCCTTCCCCAGATATGCATTTAAGTCCACAAAAATCTAGGTTAGGTCACAGACCATTTTTTTTCTCCCCCTCCCAATCTACTGAAGTTGTTTTGAATAAACCTCGTTTACATCTTTCCAACTTGCATTACCAGAAGTGCTTAGATCTTCTGCGAGATCTCTTCCTTAGTAGAAAAGGACCCGAAGGCATTTTGGAAAGCAACAGAGAAGGGAAAGTTGGGGGTTTGGAAGGTCTGAGCTGCTACCTGCAAAGCAGATAAAGTTTTATATATCCTATCACCCCTGGTATAAATATCTGTTTGCATCTGCAAACAAAACACTTTTGGAAGAGGGAAAGGGGATACATAAGAGCCAGTAGCAGATTGTTTTCCACAGAATTCCATGTACCTTTGGATTCCATCACTCGCAGAGCTGCAGCTGTGAGCATTAGGACCTGTCCCAGCTCTGTGAGGAGCAGCCAGTCTCCAGGATGAACACCAGGAGGACAGGACCCAAGAGATGCCGTGGCAGGATCATTAGAGGAGGGAGAACAGCAAACAGCCCAGAGCCTGGCGTGACAAGCTTTGATCAGCCCGGCCTTGGCTCCTCATTCCACACAAAATTTCTCCCTAATGAGAGCAGCAGCTCAAAAACCTCCTTGGCTTCCCAGTGCTCCTGGGCTGGGAAAGGACTCGTTAAGATGCTGCTTTGTTCTCCTGTCCTCTCCTTTCCAAGGAAAACCAAGCAGCTCCCACCAGGCTGGGCTCTCCTCAGCCCCCTGCCAAAGGAGAGAGCTATTTAAGACTCCCAAGGCTGCTATGCTCCATTCCCAAATCCCACTCTCCCAGCCTGGGAAAGTAGAGGTGTGCAAGTCCTAACAGACTTCGTTCCGGCATTTTGCATTTGCATTCTGCTCTCCCACTTGCAAGACAGAGCTGCAGAATGTTTTCTTGCACCCCCAGAATAGGAACAAGGTTTAATAGGAAGTTTTTCCTTACCAGAGCTGGGCATGTGGTTCACTCGAGGTGGATTCAACAGCTCCACTGGCTGGTCTCTGCCAGAAAGCCCATCTGGAAAGAGGAAAAAAAATTACAATCACATCGACACTTTGGGTAGCTGAGCTATTTTTAGCCATTCCAAGAAGGAAAAAAAAATAAAAATCAGTAACCAATTATCGATGCAGAACACAAACACAAGTAGCACAAATCAATGGAAACAAGAACATTCCCAGGACAGCTAAAACAGAAATTAAAGGAGACTGTATCCTGAATTACGCTCAGGTTTTCCCAGCCCTGAAATCCACAACTTACACTGATCCCAATCTGAGGAAATAGGCATGTCAGCTTATAAACCTTACCAGAGAAAAACTAAATTGCAATTCCTTCCTTGCTGGGAGAACTGAGTTAAGACAGAGACGCAGCCCCACGAAGCAAAGTTGAGGAATGGTTGGAATATGCCAGGGAGATGTTAAGGAAAACTGACAAATCACTGCAGGAGATTAAAATGCAGAGACATGCATAACAAGCCCCATTTTGCATAAGTTTGGATTTCAGAAAAGCATTAAAAACATACTTTGTAAATGAGATGCACAAATCCATCTTGCTGAAGCAGTTCCCTATTTAAAATATTTCCAAGATTGTATCTCGCATCCAGGTAGAGTTAAACAGAACAACCAGTGCTGGAGACTACCACACCTGAGTTTCTAGTCACCCGTTCCCCTCCCAGCTGCCCCCTCCCCGAAAAGTTGAAGCAAAAAATGCTAAATTATGTTTTCAGTGTTTGGATGCAGAAAATTTATCTCAAACCTATTTATTCCACCTTTGCCAGTCTGCCTCACTTTTCCCCTCTAAACCCTTTCTCTCCTGCAGCTCTGATAGGATCAAGCCAAACCCTGTCTGGAGACATCAAAGAAGCCACCCCATCTCTCTCAGGCACAGGACAGGGTAAGAAAAATGTTAAGGTTTGTTTTCTTCTCCCTATTTTCTCCATTTTTCTGGAGAGAAAGCACAGTTGGGGCTTCTCCATGTCTTGCCTGGGTTTGCTTCCAGTGACCAGACCAGGATTGAAGGGACAGAGCAAAACATCACTCTTTAAAATGCCACTGAGCCATCAGGTGCTGGATAGCACAGCCCTGGAAAACTCCCAGTTTTCCTGGGGAGCTGAGTATTTTCAGCCTCTCTGCTGAGCAGTTTCAGGTGAATTTGTGCCTTCAGAGAAGAAGGACCCATGCACAAAACAGAGCCTTGTACCAGCACCCAGGTGCTCTGTGAGGCAAATCTGGATCAATCTGAGGGATTTTTAAGACTTGCTTAATTCTAAGAAATAAAGTACTTACATTTTTCCACTCATTTAACAAAAAAAAATCTCAAACCAAGCTTTTCAATCTTTGTTTCAAAATGATTATTGGATTAATCACAGAAGAACATTTAGGAACACCTTTTAAAGCACTGACATCTGAAACACTTAAAGCAAAACCAAGCTATGCCAAGACCAAGGTTCTGTATTTGCTGTATTGAGTGATTAAAAAAGAAATCTTTAAATCTCTGTTTGAAGGAAAAAAGCCAACCAAACAAGGAGGGCTTTTATCAGGAGGTGTTAGTATAAGGTACCTCTTCTCCAGAGCTACTAAAATGGATAAAAGAAGGTAAAGGGGCTCCAAGAGAGCTGGAGAGGGACTTGGGACAAGGGCCTGGAGGGACAGGACAAGGGGGAACGGCTTTCCACTGCCAGAGGGCAGGGATAGATGGGATATTGGGAAGGAATTTTGTATTGCCTAGAGAAGTTCTGGCTGCCCCGTCCCTGGAAGTGTCCAAGGCCTGGAGGGGCTCAAGCCTCAAGAAAAGTGTGTTTTCTGCTGCTGTTGCACTGGGGTTTCTGACCATTGTCACTAGAGGTGTTTCTGCAGTTCCCAAAAAGTAGACAGGCACAGGGAGTAGCTGGGATTGGCACCATGGACAGGCAAAGCCAGTGCAAAGAGCTCGAGCCATGCAATCAGGGTTTGACTCTCCTTACAAGCCACAAACCCTGGTTTGAATACTGACACAGCCCAGATTACCTACAAAATATTCCTGAGCTCTCTACTAGCCAAATTTGTCCTAAGCCACTAAAAATAATTGGCAAGAAAACATCCTCTCAAATTGGTTCTGTATGAATCAGTCTAATGATTTCCCCAAAACCCTGCTACAAAGAGCTCTGTCCATCGAGCCTGGAGGGAAGCAGACACCAGCCTGTCTGATTCATGGCTCGAGTCAGAGAACATTTAGTGTAGCTTAATTTCCAGATGGGTATTTCTACTCATTAATTAACAAGATGAAGCCATAATTCATTGATGGAAACTTGAACACTTTATTTTTATCTTAATCTGTTCCAAAGAGTTGTTTAAGTTATTCAAAAAATATAGTCAGGACAGGTTTGGAAGTAGCTGAGTTTGCAGGATTTAAAGATGTTGAAAACAGCAAAACTAAGGCAAAATGGTTGCAGTTCACTCCAGAATAAACCAGACACATGACAGATAAAAACCCTCAGAGAAAATATGAAGCAGCAAAATAAACAACTTCACAGAATCAGAGAATTGTCAGGGTTGGAAAAGATCTCTAAGATCATCAAGTCCATTCAGGGCAAAACCAAACCAGATGAGGATGGAGAAATGCAACTTCACTACATAAAAGAAAGAAATTTAAAAAAAAGACAAGAAATGAAGAAAAATAGAAGGTTGAAGCATTCAATGAGGTTTGAAAGAAAATTTAAGCAGCCTGATTATAATTAACTCTGAGGAGCTTAAAAATGCAAGGCAGAACTGGGAACGAAGAGGTTATTTAAATAGTTTTCCATGTATTCAGATCTTTCAACCTGATGCAAATCACCCTGGCCTACGTGAATTCCTGGAGTGATGAACAACTAAAAATTACCTTTAAAGGACACCCAGAGCAGAGGAAAAGTTCTACAGAGATACAGAAGTAAAACCTTAGGAGAGACGGGGAGAAAGGTAAGAGCAAGATATAAAGAAAATCAGCATTACTGACTTGGATTTGTTCCTCTGGA
The DNA here is from genome assembly GCA_013400975.1 of Atrichornis clamosus. Taxonomy (NCBI): domain Eukaryota; kingdom Metazoa; phylum Chordata; class Aves; order Passeriformes; family Menuridae; genus Atrichornis; species Atrichornis clamosus. The sequence goes on from WBMZ01001188.1 coordinate 113,866, forward strand.
GCCTGAAATGCAGAATTAAAGCAGAAAACCAGATGGATGTGAGACGCAGCGACAAAAGAGTAAAACCTTCCCACCGTGATGATGATAAACAAAAGTGCTACTACAAACGAGAAGTGCCTGGCAAAGCAAGGCTGGAGGAAGGAAAAGCCAAAGGACTTTCCAACACCAAGCACCCCCTGTTCAGTGGTGCTGCAGAGGATCTGAGTTCACTCCTGGATGTGTTAGGAGGGGCAGGTGCAAGGTCCTCACTCAGGGACGTGGCAGCCTCGGCGGCCAAAGCGCTGCCACAGCTTCAGGTTCAACACCTGAAGATGAACTGTGGGCAGTCGGGGAGAAACCTCTGCAGAAGATTTTTAAAAATGACACAGAGGGGGCTGCAGGACTCAGTTTTTCCAGCATCAGCCTGTTCTCTGCTGAAGGAAGACAATGCAGTGGGTTTTTTCAGGTTTTTTCAGAGACTTTTTCAGGATGAGCAATTTTCTGCTAACACAGGAAGTTTGAGACCACTCGACCAATGTCTTCTTTATTCATACATCTTCTGGACAGCACCTCACTGCACCACAGCAGTCAGGCACTTCTGAGAAGGGAGGGGATTAACTGGGAGGGTGGGGAGGCCCTGGCACACGGTGCTCAGAGGAGCTGTGGCTGCCCCATCCCTGGAATTGTTCCAGGCCAGGTTGGACAGGGCTAGGAGCACCCTGGGATAGTGGAAGGTGTCCCTGCCCATGGCAATTCCTGTACGAAGAGGACTGTTGCCAGGATCAGCACACTCCTGGAGCAAGCTTCTGGCTGCTCCACTTCCAATACTTTTCCATATCCCCTGTTTTTGGTGGCATCACAGAGCAGTCTGAGCACACAGACTGCATTTTTTGGACACATACATCTCAAACACAACTCCAAACACCCTCCGTGCCCCGTAACTCTCTCCAGCCACTAACAGGTGACCGGACTGGACGCAAGCAAACTTCCAAAACCAAGCAGATTCCCAAACAGCCCTACGTCAGCACCACTTGCTACACTGCACAGGGCTGATCCTCTGCGTGGTACCTGCCATCACGGTCACGAGCTGGTTGTCTTCTTCCTTATCCCTGGAAGTGTTCCAGGCCAGGTTGGACAGGGCTTAGAGCAACCTGGTCTCGTGGAAGGTGTGGGTGGGATGAGATGGGCTTTAAGGTCACTCCCAACCCAAACTACTCCAGGATTCTGAGACTGCTGCCTTCCCCTCAGCCCCTTCCCCCTCAGGAAGGCTGCCCAGCGCTCCATAAGCCAGCACAAGCCTCATCCCTCGCCGTCAGGCTGTTTACAGAGAGGTCCACGCTGTACCAAACGAGAGCTCCTCACTCTTCCTGGCACTGCCCAGGAGTTATGTGCCATCTCCATTACAGTGTAAGCCCACAGCAATTTCATGGATCTCTTCCAGGCACAAGAACGTGGGGGTTTTTTTATCCCTGCTACCAAGTATCCGTGTACCACAGTCACACTATAAAAAGCACCTTGCATGTTATACCCGAGCTGGGGGGGACAATGTGCAAACAGGATTTCTCTGCGTTACTTCCCGGGCAGGATCCGTGGGTGGCTCTGGTCAAACGTTTTGCTGAATGTAAAAACCAGATCACGCACCAACCTTGGAGCCTTGGGATAGCAGGCAGCTAAAAGAGGATGGCTAAGGAATAAAACTCTCCCCCCCGACTGTTAAGCACAGTCCACTGAAACACCCTGACTTGCATATCAACCGTGTGTGACAAGTTACAGTATTAGTAATGAGAACACTAATTATCATGGACGTATTATTTATTTGTCTGCTCACTCGAAATTTACAGAGGGGGGAAAAAAAAAATCCTTCAACATTTACAAGAAAGCAATTAGGGCAGCAAATGGATTATTTCTCTTTAAACCTATGAGAAAATGCTCAGTGCATATTTCCTCTCTAATTTGTCTGCACTCAAGGATCTATTTTTGGAAGTCTCCCTAGACTGTATTGTAGCACCACATGTACTGTAATGGCATTTTAATTAGCCCAGAGAGCTGGAAGATGCACTCTGCATCCGAAAGAGAAGCAGCCTAACAAAATGAGAGCATCCTTGCCTTCCCTTCTTGGAGATTTACAGCAGCTATCAAGCCGAAATACCAATTATGGTTTCAACTGGAACCGACTGCGACTGCTATAAAAACCCAGCGCGTCGCCCCAGCCTATGGAACTCAAGGAAAACAAACCCAGGATTTAAGCACTATTTACTCATACTTTAAAGGTGGATGGTAAAAATAAAATGCTGCAGCTACGCACAGGCAGAAGGGGGGATAGGAGGAGAGGAGACAAGTGAGAAAGAGATGTATCTATCAGAATTGGGCTCCAAATACATTCAGTTCTGGCCTGAGAGTGTTATCAAAACACCCACTTAGATGAAAGTTAATCCAATCCCGTTCATATGGGGTTATATTTAGGGATGTTTTTAATTATTATGACTATTACAACTACATCTAATATTCAAGTGAGCCACCTTGCCTTGCCAGTGAGTGACATCACATGTAGCCACCATCAGGATGGTCTTGTATTTATATTTAATATGCCATCATTCTGACTCCTTGCTTTGGATGCAGTAGAAACTAGGTCAGGCTGGTGGCTATCTCAGTTACAGAAGAGGCTGGCACATCTGGATTCTGATTACTCCAGAGACGTTCCAACGTCCAGATGTCAGGTGGGAGGTTCCACTGAAGCCAGCAGCACACCCCAGCACTCAGCACCTCAAAAGAGAGAACTAGGATGGCTTTCAAGCTTCCTTTTGCATTAAAATCCACCCAAATATTTGGCAGGAGTCTGAAGCTACCCAGGCAGAACGTCTACAAGAGCTTGGTTCTGCTCTCTTATCCCAAATCTCGTAAAGTTAAATCCAACAGGTCGCAGTTTGGTTAACACCAAGGTAAAAGCAAAAAAGCAAAAATCAAAAAGTTCAAGGCTGGGTTGGATGGAGCTCGGAGCAACCTGATCTAGTGAGTGGTATCCCTGGCCGTGGCAGGAGGTTGGAACTGGATGGTCTTTAAGGTCCCTTCCAACTCAAACTCTTCTGAGATTCTAATGCTCAGCAGCAGGTAACACAAAAAGCAACCTTTCATGTATTACTAGAAAGTTATCCTAGAAGTCAAAATACCTAAAAAGCATTAAAACAGGAAACTGTGGTCCTCAAGGTGTTGACAGACTAATATCCAAATGACAAGACACTCTTTTTCAAATGCCAAACCCTGGAAGCATTGTGTTCCACTTCTCATGCCATTATTTTCCTTAATTCTTTGCAGCGGGAGGATAAAGCAACTCCTACTAAACATGACAATCTTCAGCCTCTTCAGCAGACTCCGATGACTTCATCCACACAAAACTGAAAAGATGTGTCATTTTGGAAATCCACCAGAATAAAATAATCCTTCACATGTAAATGCAAGGAATCTGAGGTTTGGAATAACCCATCCGTTGGATCGAAGAGGTAACGCTCACTGCACATGCGCTGATAGAATTACAGCAAGAAGGAAGAGCTGCCCATTCCAGGCACTTGCTTCCCCCTTTGGGCAAGGAAAGCCAGAACCCTCTACAGCCTTCCCACTGCCCCCCGACAAAGAATCCAGGGAAGGAAAAACAAAACACATTAAAGGAAGAGAATGTATACCACACTTTTGATGTCTACTTTTCCTTTTAAGCCAAAAAAAACCCCTCCATATCTAATGCTGGTTTTCATTCCATTTTTCTATAACTGGTTTCAAACTCAGCTCACTTGGTACATAGAAAATAACTGTGGAAACCCAGGTCCAATTAGGGCCAAACTCGAGCACACACCTGAAGCAGAAGAAATGTCCTGATCAGCTCAGGCAAGACGGGAACCCAAGGAATCCACCTGCTCCCACCCAACACCCACCTGGCAGACGCAGCCTCCCGCAAAAGTGGATAGAGCTACAGAACTCCGGTGTCCGGACCATTCCCAAATGTGCTCTGATTCCAGCAGGAGCTGGCTCGGGTTCCGTGGAGCTCTGCTCCCGCTCGGAGCCACCGGTCAGTCCCAGTGCCGGCAGTTTGGCCTCTCCAGTGTCAGGCAGGAAAGGCTGGTATCTGATTTCCCCCTCACAGGCACCGCCCAGCGAGCAACATTCCCAGGCACAGAG